>PISW01009296.1:0-62534 GCA_004023785.1 Mungos mungo | reverse complement strand
GCCATTCTGAAAAACAGTATGGAGATTTATCAAAAAATGACAAATAGAACTACCCTATGACTCAGCAATAGTACTACTAAATATTTATCCAAGTGATACAGGGATGCTGTTTCAAAGGGGCACAGGCACATCAATGTTTACAGCAGCACTGTCGACAATAGCCAAAGTATGGAAAGAGCTCAAATGTCCACTGATGGATAAATGGATAAAGAAGTTGTGGTATATATACATACAATAAAGTATTACTGGGCAATCAAAAAGAATGAAATCTTGCTATTTGCAGCTATGTGGATGGAACTAGAGGGTATTATGCTAAGCGAAATTAGTCAGTTAGAAAAAGATAAAGCTCATCTGACTCACTCAGTTGAGGATGTTAAGATACAAAAGAGGTGAACATTAGGGAAGTAAAGCAAAAATACTATAAAAACAGGGAGGAGGACAAAAACATAAGAGACATAAATATGGAGAACAAACAGAGGGTTACTAGAGGGATTGTGGGAGGGAAGATTGGCTAAATGGGTAAAGGGCATTAAGGAATCTATTCCTGAAACCTTTCTTGCACTATATGCTAATTAACTTGGTTGTAAATTTTTTAAAAAATAAAGTTAAAAATTTTTTAATTTAAAAATTAAAACTTCAAAAGTTTCCTTAAAAATAATTGATTTAGTGTGCAGTCATCTGGTCTCTCTTTAAAGTTTTTGAAAATTTTTGAAGGATGAAAATATCCAAAATTCCAGGACAGAAGGCTAATAACTCCAACTTCAATCCCCTCCCCTGCAACCTTTATCACTTTCTGAATTACTATCATCAAATTATCAATCATTTGACTAAGAGAAAGTACAACCCTCAGGGTTGGCATGACTAATATGTCTTCCACACTCCTTATCAGGCCATCATATGAAGTAAGGGAAAGAGAATTGGCAGCACCCCTGACCCACAATGCTTGCCCCAGGGGAGCCCCTGAGGACCAGGCAGACTCCAGCATCAGCACAGCAGGCATTTTCCCAAAGTGGACAGGGGGACAAATTTTAGCACTGTGACTGGTTTGGAAAGCCTAGGAACAAGAGGGCAGCCAGGGCCCACACTTCTCTCTTTAGCCAAAATTCCATTTCCAAGCCTAAGCCCCTCCTCTTGTGCTCCCAATTCCGAAGTTTTCAGATCTTCCATAGGCTCATCTGAGGCCAGACACCTATCATCCATCATCTAAGACCAGTACTTTTCAAACTGGAAAGAGCATATAGATCACTTGGGAGCCTGTTTCAAATGTAGATTCTGATTCAGTGGGTCTGGGTGGGGCCTGAGTGTCTGCATTTCTAACAAGCTCCCAGGTGACAGCCACACTGCTGGTCCATGGACTGTACTTCAAGGAGCAAGAATCTAGATGAGCATAGCAGTTGACACAACTGTGTCCCATGAAGAGTCTATCTGTCCACAGCCTTCTGGTCTGTCTATCCTCCACATGACCATGGGAATCATATCTCATCCCTTCCTTATTCAGGAATCTCGCTCCTGAGCACAATACACAGTACAAACCTGTCCCATAATTTCCCTTCAAATATGAAGCAAACATCCCTCACAAGTCTTCTTCTTTCATGAGTTGGAATCGCTGTCCCATTTCTTTTCCAATTCATGTAACCATCATTTACTTCCAAATTTCTCCACAGGCACCCACCTCTAGGAAGTGTCTCTTGACCAAGAAATCTTTCTCAGTTTCTAGTCATACCTTCCTTTCCAAAGTAATAATGCCTTCATCCCTAAACAGTTCACAATTCCTCCTATTTCAGTCTTTGTTTCTACCCATTTGGGGAAAACTTCTCTCTCCCCTATGAGTCTTAGATGATCTCACAAAATTTTTGCACTAGTCTCTCAAAAAAGCATCTAAAGGAGTTGATAAATATATGAGGCTTTAGCAGCCTTACTTTGAGGCATCTGTTCCCTGTAGGGAAGATGAGAAATTCCACAAGGAAGAAAGGAGCTTCCCATCCCTCCCTCCCAGAGCATCCCCCTTCCATAAGTACAGTTAAAAACAATTGGCCTTTCTAGGTCAACCATAAAACTGACTGTTCAAGAAACATGCCTGCTGTGCCCACAGTGAAGCCAGTGTCCTCTTCAGTGGTACCCTGAAGTCAGGTAGAGCAGGTTGAATCTTACATCAATTTCACTATTTCCAACTCCTCCCCACATCCCATGGAAATAGATAAACCAGGAGCAGGAAAGGTCATGTCAGGCACTCTCCTGTCAGGGATGTATTTTCCTTGTTGCTTTTTGAATGAACAACACTGTTCTTACTGTTGGATCTAGAGGAAGGAGAGAACCTACTCTGTGCCCTGAACAAGACTCCACTCTGATGAAACAGACAGGACAGTTACCATAACTCAGCAGAGGCACACAAAAGGAAAACTAGCAGTGCCTGTGTACAGTTCTAGATGCTGGATATAGCTTCACATAGATGTCTAGATATAGTTCTGGATGGAAAGAAATGTTTGTCAAGGAAGTCTCCCAAAAGTGAATATTAAAGGAGTAGCACAGTGGTAGCCTGAAAGGAGGTGAATTTTCAGTAACAATTTAACATAAATTTATTATATATTCATTATGTTCCTGGCCCCCAGCTGAATGAACAGGAGGAATGAACAACATACACTTATCATCTATGATCTGCAATCAGGGAAAAAAACAAATAAAGAGAAGCAGTAACTGGTAATTTTTTTAAATTTCAGTTTTACTGAGGTATAATTGACATATAAAATTGTAAGATATTTAAACTGTACAATGGGGCAGTTTGATATACATATACACTGTGAAATCACTCACCATTATTACTCCATTATGAAAGGATTAATAATGATATTTTAATCTAAATGTTTCAAAAATGAAGGTAAGTGTTCAAAGGGCACTTTGTTTCCTTCCCTTCTTTACATGTGGAGGGGCTTCAGCTGGAGCTTTCATTTCCAAAGTGTGGTCCCTGGACCAGCAACATCAGTATTACCTGGGAACTGTTAGAAGTACAAGCTCTGGGCCACACCCAGATCTACTTATTTCCAAACACTGGGAGCAGGGTTTTCACAAGCCCTCCAGATGAGGTGGCAGAAGCTGACGTTTGAGCTATCACTAAGCAGAGTACTATTTCTGGCTTCTCCCTCCATCTCCTTCACTGAGAATTTGATTAGTGAGTTGAAGAGACAGCAATGAGGATGCCCAGCTCAGTTCCTTCAGTTTTGTGTTGGCTTTCTTTATTTAACCAGAAGCACCTTGTCCACAGGACACTCTCATTCCACCTTGCTCACACAAGAGAAAATCTAAAAGAAGCAGACTTTCTCTTGTGGTGGGAGGCAAGGTGTGCTCAGCACTACTTGTGATGAAGAGGAAGTCTGTCTAATTTAATGATGGAGGCTTGGCAAACCAATTCAGCTGTAGCTTATTGTTTAACCATATATCTCTATGTCTTGATTATTATTTGGTTCCAAACATAGGAGAGGGAAACGGAGTTTTATTTATTGGACCTCTACAGCTCCAACAATGGGATGTCGTGAAAGTTGGGTGAGATGCACATTCAGACCCCACACAGTACACAGACCTAGTGGAGAGAACAAAGGACAGAAGAATCAGGAGAAATACTAGAATACTGAAGTAAATGGGACTCTAGAAATGATCAGTTCTGATCTCTCATGTTATAGATAAATAAGCAGAGCACTGAAGGAACTGAGCTGTTTGGTCAAGGTCACATTGCTAGCTTGTGATGGAAACAACACCAGAACCCAGGACATCCGGGGTTCAGCTGTGCACTTTCAAAGCAGGTGGACCAAAGTAAACAATAGTACAGAAATTTAAAGTCCAAGAATGTAGATATTTTCAAGGAGACGAAGTAATCCCAGGGATTTTCAGCATGGGTAGTGTGTTCAAAGCCAAAGTTTTTTGTGATCAGAGGAAAGTTCTTGCTCCAATCCGCCCCTGCATGTTCTGTTGCCCCCTCTCACAGCCAAGGCTTAAGCTACACAGTCTGCTCAGTGTGCTCTGAACACTGCTTCATTTCTTGTGCTTTTCTTAGTGTTGTTCTCTCTGCCTACAGTGTCTCCCTGCTGTACACATGTGACAAAATCCTATCTATCCTTGTAGAGAGCCAACTCAAAGGCCATTCCTCTACAAAGTCTTCTCTCATTTAACTAGTCACTGTGCGAGCCACAAATGATCATCCTGCACCCTGAACTTCCAAGACACTTTACTTGTATATCCCTTATAACAACCCTCCCTACTTTGTGTTATACCTATGCTTTATCTCTTGTATTAGAATATATGCTCCATAAAGGCAGGCTCATATTCCATCTTTTCCTCCCCACATATCTTGGTTTTTATAAATAATGCTGCAATAAACATAGAGATGCATCTATTTTTTGAATTCAAGTAATAAAAAGCTTTTGCTATGAAAGGAAACCATCCACAAAACAAAAAGGCTACCTACTGACTGTGAGAAGATTTTGTAAATGATACATCAAATGAAGGGTTAATACCCAAAACACATAAAGAACTTATATAATTCAACACTAGAAAAAGAAATAATCCAGTAAAAATATGGTCAAATGACCTGAATATACATTTTTACAGAGAGGCATACAGATGGCTACTAGACACAGGGAAATATACTCACCCTTACTAATCACCTGGGAAATATAATATTAACACTACAATAAGATATTACTTTATACCTGTGAGTGGCTAAAATCAAAAACACAAGGAAAACAAATGTTGGCCACCATCAAGAGAAAAAGGAACCCTCATGCATTGTTGGTAGGAACATAAATTGGCCAAACCACTATGGAAAGTAGTATGGAGGTTTCTCAAAAAACAGAAATAGTATATATTCCAGTAATTATGATACTGAATATTTTTTAAGTAGTCTCCACACGCAATGTGAGGCTCTGTTTCTCCACCCT
Source organism: Mungos mungo (assembly GCA_004023785.1). Lineage (NCBI taxonomy): Eukaryota > Metazoa > Chordata > Mammalia > Carnivora > Herpestidae > Mungos > Mungos mungo. The sequence goes on along the minus strand of PISW01009296.1, from coordinate 57,606 downwards.
GAGTTCAAGAGTCACATGCTCTACTGACTGAGCCAGCCAGGCACCCCTCCCCCACTACTGGATATTTTATCAAAGGAAACAAAAACTTTTTCTACTGTTTTAAATAATACTTTTTTAATTTTTTAAATGTTTATTTCTTTTTGAGAGACAGAAAGACAGAGTAAGAGTGGGGAGGAGCAGAGAGAAGGAAAGAGAATCCAAAGCAGTCTCTAGGCTCTGAGCTATTAGCACAAAGCCTAATATGGGACTCAAACTCATGAATCATGAGATAGTGAACTGAACTGAATTTGGATGCTTAACCAACTGAGCCACCAAGTTGTCCCATTTTTAATAATATTATTAAAAGCCAGTGAGCAGCTACAGTCACAATTGAAAAGTAGACAGGTAAAAAATAATAATAATAAAAATAATAGGCACTCAAACTATTAAGTTCAAAGTTTGCAGTTTTGGCTCTCGCTTAAATGTGGTTAGAGACCAGACTGTACTGGATCCCATGGGCAAGGTAGATAGCAAATCCAATCAGCATCCAGACACCAAGTCGGGCCCAGGTGGCAGCTGTCATCTGCATCAGAAGGTAAACATTCACAAAGATGCTCAGTAGTGGGAGGAGAGGCAGAGCAGGGACCTTAAAATAAAGGGGACTGGAGTTCTGTGGCTGTCTCCAGATGACAACAATGATCCCAGTGATGAGCACCAGGAGCAGCACAACCACTGAAATCCACACTGGGTATCCAGAAAGCAGAGCTGGCCACTGGGCCAGCACTAAGCAAAGAAGAATGAGCAGCAAAGTAAGGAGTGAGGAGCAAACATAGACAATCCGGCCAGAGAGTGGAGTGGGGGTGGAACTGCCTGGAAAAAGTAGTCGCTGTAGAGTCAGTGTCACTGGTGCAGGTCTATTCTGCTGCTGCAACTCTGCTTCATTTTCCCCATTCTTCCTCTCAGGCTGATATCGGAGGATGAGAACACAAAGAGCAACTTTGGAGTAAGATATTAGGGTCCCAATAAACATGAGATCCACAATATCAGTGAGTCCAATGAAGAAGACTAAGATTACTGCAATAATGAAAAAGATCAGAAAAGTCCCACGCTGAACGATTTGCAAGGTAAGGATTCTGGCAAGGACAGGGAATAAGAGGCCATCCTGTGCCATCTTGTATAACATTTCATGTATGAGGGGATAAAAGTCATAGATATTTCCAAAAAAACAAAAGAAGAATCCAAACACTACAACATAGTAGACAGGCGCCCAGCCAATAAGGAGAAATGCCTCAGGCAAGGTGCTCCCAGTTTGGAGCTGGTAGTAAGGCACCATAAGTGTAAGTGCTAAAGAGGCACCAAAATACAGCACAAAGCATATGAACGGTGAAATCATAATGCCCCTGTAGATGGAACGTTGGGGATCCTGGGCTTTTTCAACTCTGGTAACAATTTGCTCAAAACCTATGAATACATAGAAACAAGTAGCTGTTCCACGGAGAATCCCCTCAAAGCCAAAAGGCACAAATCCTCCAGAGCCCAAGGGGCCCAAGCTAGAGGTGCCATTGAGTCCAGCCTTTATGTAGTCCTCTTCTGTGAGCTTCCAGTTGTGCAGGTCCCCCTTAATGAAGCCAGAGATGATGACAAAACTGAGAACCAAAATTTTCACCAACGTGAGCACTTTGATAGCTGAGGAAATGGAATAAAACCAGAAATCCATGAGAAAGAACAAAAGGAATATAATAATGAAGTCTAGATGTTCCTCTCTAAGGAAGTGGGAAATATGTGGTAAGATACTTTCATGCAGGGTCGCACGCAGGTACTCAGAAGCTAAGAAGAGCATGTGGAAATAAATGACTGTATCGGCAACAAAGGAGAGGATGAGGTTCCAGGCAGTGATGAAGGCCCAGAGTTCACCTATAGTGACATAGCTGTAGAGATATGCAGAGCCAGAATAGGGAATGCGAGCACTAATCTCTGCATAGCACAGCCCAGTCAACATAGAGGATAGGTAGGCCACCAAAACACAAATCACAAAAGATGGTCCTGCTTGATTTCTGACCACCTCACAAGCCAGGACATACACACCTACACCCAGTGTGCGGCTCACACCCAGGGTCACTAAATCCAGAGTGCTCAGCCATCTCCGTGGGTCATTCTCAGCCACCAGTTCCTCCAGCGTAGGTCTGCGTACCAGCTTCTTACCAAATCTACGAAGTGCCTGACACAGCATTCTAGCTGGAATTGAAGAGGATTCCAGGATCAGAGAGCTGGAGCAAGCCCAGGTAGCAGTTTGTCTGAGATCAGGTGCAGTGAGTATGAGTTAAGCCAAGTTGAGTTGGGGCTGCTGAGGTCCGTTACTCAGGCTTCAAAGTTGCTGCTTTGTATTTCATCTGGTATGTGATACCCCTTCAAATACCTAAATAAACAATAAATATTTACTGAACAAAGGTGTTCAACCAACTAACCAAAGCACAGAAGTCCCATGTCACCTGTTGCAGTCCAAGTATCTCAGAAACTGAAACCAAAGATCACTAAAAAATCTCAACCCTGCTTTCCCCAGAAAACTGTCAAATATATCCCAACATTCCCATTTTTAAACACCAATGACAAAATCCCATTTGGGTTCATCAAACTCATGTAGCTTCATGTACTAATTAAGCTGTAGGACACAATAAGGCATGAATTTCCTGTGCAATAATTTACACATGGGATGTTTGTGTGGTGTTTCAACATAAGGTATGACACATTAATTCATGGACTAGAGGGCATTCTTGAACTTTAGAACCATTTCTTAAATATCACCTGAGTTAAAAATACAAATATTAGTCCCAGAGTCTTAAGACTCTTTGTCCTCAAATCAGTACCTAAGGTCAGATGGCCCCATTTCTCCTCATTATGCATCTTCCATTTAGCTGTACTCATTGCAAAGAATGTGCAGTCCAACCTTCCATTTACCAACCTAGGCCCACAGGGGTGCTATGAGAAGAGAGGAAGAGGGAGAAAGAGGCATGACCTTCATAACTCCCTGCAAGAACTAGAGTAACCAGGCTGCCTGGTGAGGAAACACTGAAGAAATAGGTGCATAAGCCAACCAAAGGTCCATTACTAAGAAGGGAAAAGAGCCAGAAATGCCATTTTGTGAATTCTGACATTCAGTAATCTTCAACCAGTAATGAGGCAAAACTTAACTACAATTTTTTAAAAATTGCTTTTACATATATTTATTTTTGAGAGACAGAGAAAGACAGAGTGGGAACAGGGGAGGGGCAGAGAAAGAAAGAAACACAGAATCTGAAGCAGGCCCCAGGCTCTGAGCTAGTGGTCAGCACAGAACCCCACACGGGGCTTTGTTGGGGCCCAGCAGGCCAAAAAATCTCCCGCAGAGCGACCTTTGATGGTCAGACCTCCGGGACACAGGAGAATCTACATAAGCGACCATGGATGCTATGTCTCCGGGGCATTGGAGAAAAATTTGGGGTTTTTCTCATTGCTTTGCAAAAGCAATGAAGGCATATACCTTTAAGTTTTGAATCAGCTTGGGTCAGTTAGTGGCACCTGCTTTCCCTTACTTTATTCCTGTTCCCAGCTCATTGCCTGCTGTTGGGGCAAAAACAATCCTCTGTCTAAAATTAACCCCTTGAATGATAAGCGTCTTACCCAGACATAACTGCTAAAGAACCTTGAAGAAAAGAAGATTCTTTGAGAGACAGACTCCCTCATTCCTGGTTTTTTTTTTTACTTTTGTTTTCACGGCTGTTCTCTTTTCTGTGATAAAAAAAAAAAAAAAAATCCTTCCCAGGGCATGTTTTTACTCTCTCAAGGACCATAAGCTTTGTAATCATTAAAGAGAAAAAAAAAATATGTAAAACCCCTATGGCATAAAAGACACTTTCTTAGTAAAGTGTGGCTTTACCACCATTCATGTTGTCTGTCTTCTTTCCTATAGATATTCGCCGACACCAACCACCTACTCGGGACCGTTCGACTGGGGTGCGTGGGCTGGTCCCCCACATTCCTTAGTGGCGCCCGAACAGGGATACGAGTAGAAGTCATTTTAAAGGTAAGTAGGCTATTCTCTGAAATAGTGCTACAGGTTTCGGGTTGGTTAGGATCTCACCCAGGGCGCCCGGGGCCCCTCTATGCATCAGATAGAGAACAAGGAGGGTGAGTAATCAGTAGTTATTGCCCAATAAAATGTTCCTTTAAATGTCTCAGTCTTGTCTGTAAAACCTCTGTGGGAGGGAATGTAATAGCCTCTGGTGTGTATGTGTGAGTGAATGCGCGGTCTGGTCTGGCTTGCCTACCGGGTTCGAGTTTGTGGCTCCATGGGTGGACACTCTTAAAGTCTCCAAATAACCTACGGAGTCCGAGTGGGCCTGGTCTGTGATACCGTGGTGAATGGCATAAAGTCCATGGCGGCATCGGAATAGTTTCCGATCGTAAGTCACAACGCTGAGTCCGCTACGGCTAAGCATCACCTAAGTTCCTTCAGGACACGGCCAGACAGGCATCTGATTGGTCTCCTCATTAGAGGGGGCACCCTACCCTTTGTCTGTCTTTGCGTCACCGTAACATAAAAAACAAGGGATGGGCAGCACAGCTTCTAAAGAGAGAAAACTTTTTACTGAAATACTTTTGCACCTCCTTAATCAGAGAGGGATTAAGGTGACTCATAGGCAAATGGCAAGATTTTTACACTTTGTTCAGGAACAGTGTCCTTGGTTTCTGGAAGAGGGCACTGTCAACTTACAAACTTGGAACAAAGTTGGGGAACAGTTACGCATGTATTACACTCTACATGGACCAGAATGTGTCCCTGTAGATGCTTTTTCTCTGTGGAATTTGATTAGAGATGTTTTAGACCCTGACCATAGGGGAAATAAATTGTCATCTAGTAATATAGCCACAGAGACTCCTCCACTTTCCCCTAGAGCTCAAACTCCTACTCCCTTGGTAGCGGCAGCTCAAGATGATGAGGATTCTGAGTGGGAGGATTCTGAGTGGGAGGATGAAGAAGGAAATCAAGCAGACTTGGGAAAGGAGGAAGCTAGAAGGGAAGAAGAGAACCCTCCTGACTTTCCTCCTCCACCTCCTTGTACTACCACTGCGCCTATAGCCTTGAAACTGAGAAGGCTAAAAAAAGATTTACATGCTTTAAGGCTAGGGAAGGAGGCTAAAGTAACTTCAACAGCGCCCTATTTGCCACTATCTAGAGAACCCCCTCCAGCAGGAAAAATACCTTTATCCACTGTTACAAAAGCTCGCCAGCAGGCTCTTCGTGAGGGAGATTTAGAATTTTCTCTCTGTTTTCCCGTTACATTTGGACCCTTGAATGAAATGGATACTGAGGCAAGAGATCCAAACTGGAATCCAGTTTCATATAAGGTATTAAAGGAATTAAAAATTGCATGTTCTCAATTTGGAGCTAATGCTCTGTATACTGTAATGTTGTTAGATTCTTTGACTCAAAATTGGATGACCCCTCATGACTGGTTTCAAGTAGCTAAGAGTTGTCTGTCTCCTGGTGATTATCTTAGATGGAAGGTAGAATATGAAGAAAGGGCTAGAGATTACATTAAAAGAAACCGGAGGGAATTGAAAAATGCAGGAATAGACATTAATATGATCTTGGGCAATGAGATATGGGAAAGTACCACAGAGCAGACTAGAATTCCTGTAGAAGGATTGCGTATTATTAATATTGTTGCTGTAGAGGCCTGGAAAGCCTTGCCTGTGGGGTCTGGGTCGGCCACCTCCTTGACTGAAATCAGGCAGGGAGCAGAGGAAAATTATGAGGATTTCGTAGCAAGACTACTTTCTACTGCTGGTAGAATTATTAGTAATAGAGATGTTTCAGAAATATTGGTTAAACAATTGGCTTTTGAAAATGCTAATTCAACATGCAAGGCTCTTCTAAGACCAATCAGGAAGACAGGACATCTAACGGATTATGTCAGGCAGTGCGCTGATGTGGGTCCTTCTGTAGTGCAGGGGATAGCCATAGCCGCTGCCTTATAGGGAAAAACATATGCCCAATATATGCAGACATATGGCAATAAGCCAAAAGACAGGAATACAACATGTTTTAAATGTGGCCAAACCGGACATTTTAAATCAAACTGCCCAAGAATTAATAAACAACCCAATATTACAGGAAAAGCTATTGAAGGAGGCCCTAAGACCCTCTGCCCTTGTTGCCAGAAAGGTTTTCATTGGGCTATAGATTGCAAATCTAAATATCAAAAGGATGGAACACTCTTATCTCCTCATCAGGGAAACTTCCAAAAGGGCCTGCCTTTTGGCCCCAGACAACAATAGGAGTGGCATCACTCAACCCATTCTCCGGAATGTCTTCAACCTCCTCCATGCCACCCCAGGGAGTGCAGGACTTGACTTGTGTTCCACCTCCTCAGCAATATTAACTCCTGATATCATGCCTGTTGCATTACCAACTGGAGTCACAGGTCCATTACCTGAGGGAGTAGTAGGAATAATTTTAGGAAGAAGTTCCACTTCCCTGAAAGGAATTCAAGTTATTCCAGGAGTAATAGATTCAGATTATACAGGAGAAATAAAAATTATGGTCAGTCCTCCAAACCAAACTGTACAAATTATAAAAGGACAAAGAATTGCTCAATTACTTCTGTTACCTTTCCTTACCAATAATAAGTTTCAGACACAAAAACCTAGACAGGATAAGGGTTTTGGTTCTACTGATTTGGCCTTTTGGGTACAAGAAATTACAGATAAGAGACCTTTAAAAACTATTAAGGTTAACGGAAAAGAAATTAAAGGGCTTTTAGACACAGGGGCTGATGTTTCATGCATCTCTGGAAAAGACTGGCCTTCATCCTGGCCTACACACTCCACTATTACATCCCTGGTGGGAATAGGAACTGCTTCTTCTGTTGCTAAAAGTTCACAAATCCTTCACTGGACTAGTGATGATTCATCTGGTACTTTCACCCCATATGTGATACCTTCCATTCCTTTTACCATATGGGGCAGAGATGTTTTGAGTCAAATGGGACTCTTGCTTTTAAACCCTGATGAAATTGTTACTGGACAAATGTTGAAAATGCATTTTAATCCTGACAAGGGGCTTGGAAAGACTCAGCAGGGAATAAAAGACCCAATCATACCTACAGTAAGAACAGGCAAACAAGGTTTAGGATTTCAAAGTGAAGACCCTCAAAATTTGTAGAGGGGGCCATTGTGCAAGTGGCTGCTGACCCCATTCAGTGGAAACATCAGGATCCTGTATAGGTGGAACAATGGCCCCTGACTGCAGAAAAATTGGAGGCAGCCACAGTCTTAGTTTCTGAACAATTACAATTGGGGCATATAGAGCCCTCACTTAGTCCATGGAATACTCCTATATTTGTAATAAAGAAAAAATCAGGAAAATGGAGATTGCTTCAGGACCTAAGAGCCATTAATGTCACCATGGAAACGATGGGAGCGCTTCAACCAGGCCTCCCCTCTCCTGTAGCAATTCCAAAGGGAGACAATATTATAGTTATAGACTTCAGGATTGTTTTTTCACTATTCCTTTACATCCTGATGATTGCAAACATTTTGCCTTTAGCCTGCCGTCTCCGAATCTAAAAAGGCCCTTTCAGAGATTTCAGTGGAAAGTCCTCCCCCAAGGGATGAAAAATTCTCCTACTTTGTGTCAGAAATATGTTGATAGAGCTTTAAGTGAAGTTAGAAATAAATATCCAGACATTTATTTAATTCATTATATGGATGATATTCTTTTAGCACATCAGGACAAAGCCCATCTTCATGACTTTTTGGGTGAATTGATTCAAACTTTATCTGTTTATGGTTTAAAAATAGCTCCCGAAAAAATTCAGATTGATCCACCCTACTCCTATTTGGGAAGAATAATTAAAAATCAAACTGTGACTTTACAGCCTTTACAATTAAAAACAGAGCATTTATGTACTTTAAATGATTTTCAAAAACTATTGGGAGATATTAATTGGATTCGGCCTCTTTTAAAGCTGTCTACTAAAGATCTCATTCCTCTGTTTGAAATTTTACATGGAGACTCCCATCCAAATTCCAAACGAGAGTTAACTCCTTCGGCCTTGGAATCCTTATCCAAAGTTAATGAGGCTTTACAAGGAGCCATGCTCACAAGAATTAATTATAATGAGCCTTGGTCTTTAATAATTTTACCAACCGAACATTCTCCTACCGCTTGCCTATGGCAAAAGGGAATATTAGAATGGCTCTATCTATCCGCTACTCCTAAGAAGGTTTTGGCTGATTATCCATCCTTAGTAGCCCAATTAATTAGTAAGGGAAGAAAAAGAAGCAGAGAATTGTTTGTTCAAGAACCAGCAGAAATTGTCCTTCCATATTCTAAACTTCAGGTTGAGGAATTAATGCAGGGATTTACTGATTTTCAAATTGCCATGATTGGATATCCAGGAAATCTTGGCTTCAATACACCTAAGGATCCTATATTACAATTTGGCAAATTAAATTCTTTTATTTTTCCCATGAAAACAAAAACTAAGCCTTTAGAGGATGCCTTTTTAGCATTTACTGATGGGTCCTCTAGTGGCATGGCTTCAGTAATTATTTATGAAAACCCGTCTGAACCTAAAATTATTTCTTTTCAAAGTAGGGAAATTTCAGTCCAGAGAGCTGAACTTGTTGCTGTTATCAGACTATTTCAAAAACTCCAAAGAGGTTTAATCTATTTTCGGACTCTAAATATGTGGTTGGACTCTTTCCAGCAATTGAAACTGCAATAGTTCCTATCTACAAAACAGGAATTTCAAGCTTACTTTTAAAATTGCAGGTTAAAATACAGAAACGCCAGGAGACTTTCTACATAGGACACATTAGAGCTCATTCTAAATTGCCTGGCTCCCTCTCTGAAGGAAACGCTTTAGCTGACTTTCATACTAAAGTCACTTGTTTAACTATAGATCCTGTACATGAAACCGAGGAATCTCATAAGATTCATCATCAAGGCTCTAAAGCTCTGAGGCTACAATTTAAAATTACTCGAGAACAGGCTCGACAAATAGTTAAAAACTGCTCTTCCTGCCCACCTACTAATTCAGGGGTTTCACATGTGGGCGTTAATCCCAGAGGTTTAAAACCTAATGCTTTATGGCAGATGGATGTAACTCATGTTAATTCTTTTGGAAAACTGTCTTTTGTTCATGTCACTGTGGATACTTACTGTCATGCATTTTTTGCATCTGCTAGAACTGGAGAGGCTTTTAAGGAAGTTCAACAACATTTATTTCAATGCTTTTCTGCACTAGGAATGCCTTTCAAAATTAAGACTGATAAAGGGTCAACATATACTTCAAAAAGTTTTAAAAATCTCTGTGAACAGTTTCACATTCAACATTTAACTGGGATTCCTTATAATCCCCAAGACCAAGCCATCATTGAAAGAATTAATCATATTTTAAAAAATCAAATAGTGAGACTTCAAAATTCAGATTTTAAGTATGCCTCACCTCATCAAATCTTAGCTCATTGTATGTTTGTTTTAAATCACCTAACGCCAGATAATTCCGGAGAAACTCCAATGCTTAAGCATTGGCAAAGCAAATTAACTACAAAGCCTCTGGTAAAATGGAAAGATGTGCTCTCAAGAACTTGGAGAGGCCCTGATGTTTTACTAACAATGGGTCGAGGTTTTGCTTGTGTCTTCCCACAGGAAAGTGATTCACCTATTTGGGTACCAGATTGTCTGGTCCGATATGTTTCCACATCGCCGTTGCCGGCCCCATCCACAGACTACATCAAGGAGAAACGCCAGGGAGTTGAGCAGAGAAAAGAAGAAGATTAATTTGTATGATCAACAACAGCAAACAGTTCCCTCACACAACACCGCTTCGCTCTCAATTGACTCTGAACAGGATTCACTTCTCAACTGGAGACACACACAGAGACTGACTGCAGAAGCTAAGCAGCTTTTAACCCAATAACAGGTGCCTAGAGAGCCAATGTTTTTAATTCTTGTAGCCCTTACTTTATTGGGTTTTCAAGTTAACCCTACTTATGACAAAAAATCCTATCTCTTTGCAGATTAAAAAACAATCTGATACTTATAGTATATACTATAAAGAATGTATTTTGTCTAATTGTGTCACCTCTGAAATGAATGTCTATATGATGATGATTGTAAAACAACCACCTAATATTATGATTCTTATCAATATTAACTCTTCCTGGTATGACAATCATGGTATCAAAGCTTTGCAATTCTTAAATGGAAAAATTGTCTCTCCTGCTTTTGGGACCTATTGTGGGTTTATTGATCTTGGTGTCCTTGGGCCCTGTTCTATTCAATAAGGTCATGGCATTTCTAAGGCAGCAAATTGATGCTATCAAGATATAGCCTATCCAGATCCATTATCACAAGCTCGAGATGGCCGATCAGGAGGCCGATGTAGAGCTATATAATGCAAGAGGCATGGGCTGGTTAGCCAATGACGGGTAAGAGGGGCCTTACCATCCTCTCAACCTAAGACAGGCTGCTCAGGCATAGGCTTCTGAGTGTGCCCATGACGGGTAAGAGGGATTGGTGGACCCCCACCTAAGACAGGCACAGTCCTTTTCTTGCCTATACTATCATATTTCTGGATAAGGCTCTTTTTGAAAAAATAAAAAAGGGAGAAATGTTGGGGCCCAGCAGGCCAAAAAATCTCCTGCAGAGCGACCTTTGATGGCCAGACCTCCGGGACACAGGAGAATCTACAAAAGCGACCATGGATGCTATGTCTCCGGGACATAGGAGAAAAATTTGGGGTTTTTCTCATTGCTTTGCAAAAGCAATGAAGGCATATACCTTTAAGTTTTGAATCAACTTGTGTCAGTTAGTGGCACCTGCTTTCCCTTACTTTATTTCTGTTCCCAGCTCATTGCCTGCTGTTGGGGCAAAAACAATCTTCTGTCTAAAATTAACCCCTTGAGTGATAAGCGTCTTGCCCAGACATAACTGCTAAAGGACCTTGAAGAAAAGAAGATTCTTTGAGAGACAGACTCCCTCATTCCTGTTTTTTTTTGTTTTTTTTTTTTTTACTTTTGTTTTCACGGCTGTTCTCTTTTCTGTGATAAAAAAAAAAAAAAAAAAATCCTTCCCAGGGCATGTTTTTACTCTCTCAAGGACCATAAGCTTTGTAATCATTAAAGAGAAAAAAAAAATATGTAAAACCCCTATGGCATAAAAGACACTGACTTTCTTAGTAAAGTGTGGCTTTACCACCATTCATGTTGTCTGTCTTCCTTCCTATAGATATTTCGCCGACACCAACCACCTACTCGGGACTGTTTGACTGGGGTGCGTGGGCTGGTCCCCCGCAGGGCTTGAACCTAAGAACTGTGAGATCATGACCTGAGCCGAAGTCAGATGCTCAACTGACTGAGCCACCCAGGAGCCCCTACTTACTACAATTTTTATGTCCACAATTATGAGAGTGTGATGGGTAGGAAAGAAAGAAATAGGTCACCTAGCTCAGTAGCTCACAACCAGAACATTTCCTTCTGTCTCCTCCCTCTCTGGGTTCCAGGAGAGAAGTTGAGCTCACTTCCACAGACAATCTCCTCACTGATCACCCTAGCTTAATAAATACCCTGCACCATATGTGATGTCATCATCCAGCCCCCTGGAGACCCTGCCCTGCTCTGTAAGCTTATATTAAAACATAAACTTGTAATTCCCTATTAATTTTCCACTATAGTTATTTTTTCACTTGCTCAAACCATGGTCTTAATATGACAAATACATTTTCTTAATGACGGAATTCTGCATGTGGTTCCTCCTTCCTCCTGCTGTGTTGCTGCCATTCAAATGGCCTCATCTTCAAGCGGAACAAGACTTTGAGTGAACAATTCACAGCAATGTTCCTGAAATGAGTAGTGGAGAACAGAGAAAACAAAGTTGTGCATCCCCTGCTCTCCTACTACTCAGGCTTTGGATTTGAGAGAATTTTGGGAAATGTTGTCAGAGGTTTTTAAAGACAGAAAGATCAAGTCAAAATTGAAAAGTCTTCTATTATCAAAAGAAATCCTAAATGTTACGGGGCAAACTTCCGTGTACAAATACATCTAGACTCCTTATTTCCACCCACCAGTTCCAAGAAATGATTTATGAACAAGCACACAACATAGGCAGAGTCAATACGTAAATCTTGGAATATTTCTACACTGTAAATTTTGTTGACATGTTCTGCCGGGAGTCAAAGAAAGAGTTAAGGAACTCTGGTGGAAAGTTACAGAGAGATAAGCAACAAATGGGTCATAAATAACTGTTGGTTCCTGGAGAGTCATAAATAACTGTTGGCTCCAGGAACTGAAATTACCATTTGTTAACGGCTGATGGCTGGAAATTCCTTGGTCCCTTGTACTTCCCCCTGCATTTCCCCCCTCCCCCTGCATGTGTATATAAACAACCTCCATAATTAAACATGTAGAGCTTGATCAGACCTCCTGCTTGCTCTCATTCTTTGTGTCTCTTGTCCTATCCATTCATCTGTTCCCCCTCTAGGTCCCCCTTGAAAGACCCTGCGGGCCGGGGCAATGTTCCCCACCCACACCCAGGCTTCAAACCCATCACTGGTTCCCACTGTCCTTCTTGCATAGATTTTCCTTCCTTCATCATCTGACCTGTGCTGATTCCTCCAGCCACACCCCCTGCCCAGTTTCTGCTCCAGCTGCAAAATTCAACACTCACCCTGTTACCTGTCTCTAATGCTCTCTTGTCCCTTTTACTTAGCTAACCCCCACTTCTCTTTCAGTTTCCAGCTCAGAAGCTGCTTTCCCAGGAACCTCCCCTGACCCTTATGCTGCCCTTCCTGTGGGCTCTCACAGCACCTGGCTTTCCCTATGTGTCATTTATTCTAATGTATCAGATTCCAGCACAGCTGCCTGGGTCTTCTATCAAAGTGTGAGTTAAAAACTTGTTTTGAACAAATACACAAACTGAGAAGAGAAACCTGAAAGAGAACATAACTAGAATTCCTATCTAACTGGCTTTGAGATACATGCATTATAACCAAACAACATTTATAAACCTGATTTAGGTAAAGATATAAATTGTATTACCTTCCTTGCAAAAGGCAAATAAAATGAGTGTGAAGGAAAAACAAACTGATGAAATCTTGACCATAATCATTCATAGTGTAAGGATGCAGGTCTGAAACTGACTCCATGAAACAATAGAAGGGCACACATTGCCCAAGGCAAAAGGGACCACCCTTGTAACATTTTAAGGGCAGGCCTAAAGATGGAGGCTAAGACTAGTCATGCCCTACGTGAGGGTCCCGGGCCCACTCTGTGATTGGTCAATACTCTAAATGTTGTGATTGGGTCCCACCAAAAGTAACAAATACTCTAGGCAATGTGAATGGTTAAACCTGCTGTCACTAATATTGTATAATAATAATTGGATCACTGTACCTATGTCACAATTTCCTGTAACTCCCCCTTCCCAAACTCATAAAAGCCCTACCCTGCCTTTGTTCGGGGCTCACTCCACGTGGATCCAGTGTGTTGTTGAAGTCTGTGAGCCTGAGTTTAGGCTGGCCGGGCCTAAATTCATAATAAAGCCCTTTGCTTTTGCATGTGTGATTCGGTCTCCCAGGTAATCTCTGGTTTTTGGGTGCGATATTAAAATCTGGGCATAACAATAGCAGGTATAAACCACACAGGGTGACAAAGAACTGCCAAACTTTTTACAGACACCATGCTCAGGTCCTATAATCTAGGTGGGATGAACTAAGGCAGAGATTATCACTTCAGGGAACAGAGGGAGACCTGATGAAGACACCTGGGGAATATTTTCATACTTCATATTGTGTCCCTCTGGAGATTCTTGTCCATTAGCCCTGTCCTTCTCAAGCCTGCTCTGAAACACCCCTAATGACAAGAAATTGTCCCCCGTTTCAAAGAGAACAGATTATAAAAGCTTCCTTCATGGGAAAGCAGCACAGTTTATCAGTTAGGGGTAAGGCTCTGCAGGTACACGGTTCAGGTTCAAATCACAACTCAAACTTATACCAGGTACTCTGGACAAATTAGTTCACCTCTTGGTGCTTAGTTTCAATAATAGTCAGATGAGAGTAAAAGTACTTCATAGGGTTATTGTGGGGCATAAGAGAAATAATGCCTATAAAGTACTTAGCTCAGTGCCTAGCAGAACATATATATATAATATTATTAATATAATCTATCTAATGTTTAATATTGAAATCTGATCCAACCCCCCAAATTTGAAAATCAATTAGCATTTATAACTTTCTAGCCCCAAAATCATCCACTAAAATCCAAACCTGTTTGCTCGCCCTCATGAGACAATGAGAACAGTTTTATTCCATATATTTTCCCTTGAAAGGCTAAGTACCCTAATTACACACCTTCATACATGGTGCTAAACAGCTGGAGGTCCTAGGTTTACTGGTTTAGTCCAAGCATCAAGAATACAGGCCTCAAACATCATCATCATAATCAAAATAAATATTTTTGCCTATGGATGTCTCATCTTATTATTAGAAGGGGCAGTGCTGGGTACTATCATGCTAAGAACAATGAACATTATGTCATAAATGTTAGATTTAAGCCCTGGCTCTTCCACCTCACTATATACACCAGGGTAATTTGTTTGATCTAAGCCTCAAGTTTCCTCACCCACAAGGAACCTTACTTTACTTCCCTTATAGGATCAATATTCAAATTTGATGAGAAGACACAAAATATCACCACTGCTGGTGGGAGGGTAACTGGGGTCACCATTCTGAAGCACAATCTTAGTGGAATCAAGAATGTACACACCCTCCCACTCTGATCCCTTTCTGAGGAAAACACCCAAAGATACACTCTCCTGAGTCTATAAGGAGGCTCATAGGAGTACGTTCATCCCAGGACTATTTCTGAATTTGGAACTATGCCAGCCTCTGTTACTGGAGGAATGTACAGGTAAAATGTGTCATATATACACAATGAAATATTACCCAGAAGTCAGAAATTAAAAAGTAGATTAAAGATAACAACACAGGCAGATTTCAGACACAATGTGAAGTAGCCAAAGTAGAAGCAAGATGAGGTGTACAGCACAGTTACATTTATGTACTTATAAGAAAGTCAAAAAGCTCTGCATATTTGTCAAGGATAAAATACCTGTTAAAAATGTCACATCATTCTCTGCTAAAACCCCCCACTGGTTTCTTTTTTTATTCAGAGTAGAAGCCAAAGTCTGCATTTGCAATGACCTACAAAATCCTACAGTATTTGTCACTGACCCACCTACTGCTCAGCCTCTGTTTCTCTCTTTCCACTCATTTTTCTCTAACCTTCTAACCATTCTGGCCTCCTAACATACCAGCCAAGACCTTACCTCAGGACTTTGTACTTGCTGTCCCTAGAACTATACCACTTCTAATTCAGCCACATGGTCGCTCACTTCACTGCATTTGGTAAAATAGCACGTGTGTAGCACAGCCTTCTTTAATCATCACATATAAAACTGCAATCTGCTCTTAACCATCGGCAACACCTTATCCCTATGCCCTGATTGTCTTCATAGCACCTATCACTATTTAAGGTACTATATTTTTACTTAATTGGTTATTATTTGCCTCACACAAAAAGATGTAAGTTCCATGAAAGCAGGACATTTTTACTGTTTTGCCCTTGGCTGCATTCACCACACTACAACTGTGTATTTGTAGAATAAATGAATACACCTAATTACACATATAGAACATGGATTGGAAGAGCATTTATTAAATATACTAAAGCAAGTGCCTCCACTGAGGAGAGGAAATGAGATTAGAGTTCAGGAATAAAGAGTAAAATAAAATGCTTTGCAAAGGGGCCTGACAGGAAGCAATGATGCTAACAGTCCATGACTGAGGGAGAGGTTGACTCTACTCTGTGCATTTCAGATTCAACAAGGAATTACATGAGATAGTGTTGTAGGAGTCAAGTTGAAGGGTGACTGAATCCTGTAACTGTCAGGACATGGAGAATACAGAGAAGGAATACCTGCTAGAAAGAGGGTGGAGAACAAGGGGAGATGGGGCACTTCTCCTATCAGTTCCCCCTGAACTCATTTACCTTTCCCCAATTCCTCTTTCTCCTTCAGCTCCTTCAACTGTCTCTGAAAGCTCCTTACCAGGCAACTAAGGATGCTTGTACCACGTTTCTCTCTCTGGGGAACCCTCCACAACTACCTCCCTCCCAACAGATACTACTGTGGTTCTTAACATTTGTTGAATTATAGATCCCTCTGAGTTTGGCCACCTCAAAAACATGTCCTACACTCTCCTGAAGTCCATCTATGGACTTTGAGCAGGAATCCCAGAGGAGGACCATCTGAATGGCAGGGACAGAGATGGGTAATGCTTTTGCTAATTTTTGTTTCCCTCAACTGTGTTGTACAGGGTGGTCCTTGTGCTCTTCCCACATTTACTGAAGACAAGAAACAGTGGGCTACAGACAAATTATGAAGATACCAGAGAAGCAACCCAAAGAACAAAATATCTGGATTAAATAATCACATTTCATTACTCCAACATAAGCAGGGAGAAGAAAAATGAACAAGCAAGCTTATAGAAGAGAAGAAAGCAATTCCGATGATTGGGAATTCTGAGACAGCCTATCACAATTCCAGTTTATAACAATACACAAAATATCATCCTCAAACGCTATATCACAAATGCCCTTTCTCTGGGCCTTAATCTACAGTTATTCCAATAGTTGATATTCAGTCTAGACTCTCTGACCCAGCTGTCAGAGCCCCACCCTAAATCTCCCCTACCCTCAGGCCCATTACCTCCTTCCTAAGTCAGCTCCTCATATCCTGACTTACCCTTCCTGGGATGAGCCTTTGGCCTGAGGAATGCCTGCCCCAGGGCAGGGATGCCCTCCTCACTCCTTTCTGTCCAGTCTTGACCCTCTAGCTCTTCTCAATCCTATTCTACAACATTTCCCCCATGTGATTCAGAAGCCTTTCCTAAGGCATCCTGACTGGACTCAATCTCCAACCTCCCTCCAAATCCCATCAGCACTTACAGTCCATCCTGATGCTTAGCTAAAACTAATTTTCCCTTTCTGTCTGATGGTGTCCTGCGTGTGTCACTTAAATTCCATTATAATCTAAAAGCTTCCTGAGGTCAGGGCCAGGATCTATATACCTCCTTCATCTTGATTTCACATTCCAACCTCCAACCCTCACTACCCAGGACAATGATGCACATAATTGAATGAAGCAACCATAAGAGGCATTTACAACAGAGGCAATACTTTTATAAATGTATCGATTGACTATTATATCTTTAGATTTCTAGAAGAAATTTGTTTTCTTTGCTTTGTTTTGTTTGCTTGGGTTTTGGGTTTTGAAAGAGAAAAAGACCACATAGAGGTGTAAACAGGAGACTAGAACACATATCATCATCTATTTCAATCACATTTTGAGGGTCATTGAGGGCCCTGATCTGTGAATCTGTTGAATTAAGAAAAATTCTCTCCCAAAGGAGGTGCTTGATGCACAGGAGGTGCTTAAAAAAATGCAGAGAGAGACTAGGGAACTTGAAGCCAGCTTGTAGGAATTCCATAATGCCCTCAACTCCCCCTTCCCTCCCTCTCCTCTGTGTATTTCTCTTAGTCTCTGAGCTCCTTCCAAACTCTCAAGCCAAAGTTTTCATCCCAAGTCTCCAGGAACCTTATCAAGACCAACAATTCACCCTTCAAATGGCATGCTATCTTCCTGTCCGGAACAGCCCCACCCACTGTCCTTTGTCCTGAGGGTCATTTCCTTTTTGAAACATTTTCCGAGGCATTAAGTTCCCCTGGTTCCTCTGGTTGGGTATTAACACTCTTGCCGATCAAGAAGTTGGCCTCATGGCTCCTCCTAAACAGCCTCAAAGAGAGTCTGGATACCAGTTGTTTCACTAGAAGTTTGACAAGGACTTGAGAGGAAGGATAATGAAGCTGTTAAATAATTATTTTACTTCTCATAGTTTCAGAGAAATGGATTTAAATATAACATCTGCAGAGATCCTATCAATCCTCTGTATCCAAGCATAGATCCTTTCTAACCTCAAAATACGTGAAAATTCTCTTCCTCCTTAAAGTTTCTGGACAATGAAGATGCTGGAGCCAATCAAACTAGTGTCTTACAAACACTCAAGTAGAGAGCTTTTTAGGAAGCTGAGCTTCCCCAGAGTTTCTAAAGTCCTAACTCAGGCAGCTCTGTTACTAAGGGAGGGAGCAGTCATAAATAAAGGAGTAGAAGCTTTGCGTTCAGGGCAAAAGCTAAAGAAATAGTAAGTGTTGTGTACGTGTACACCAACATGTCCAAAGATGAAATAGTTCACAATGTATGTGAAAAGGCAAATAGTACAAAAGCCACTATGAACACTGGGGCTGAGTCTCATACCCAAAAGATAGAAGAAATTATTTTACAAAATCAAGTAAAAAATGAAATCTTCCCAACTTCTCTTACTGTTTGGTTTTCTATAGAAGTCTGTGTCTAATTGTGCTCTTTCATTTATCCATTTAATAAATATACTGACTCTTATTTATTCAACACTACAGTTAACGCAGAAAAAGCACAGAAATCCTCCACACAAGTTGGTTGCAATCTGCAGTTGAATGCAAACAATGAAAAAATTAAAATATGAATATATACTGTATTGGATGTGCAATCAGTGCTGCACAGAAAAGGGAAACAAGAAAAGGTTAGGAAGTGCTCAGAGTGTGTGTTGTGATTATAAAATGGATGGTCCATACAGCCTCACCTTCACACTGTTGTGGAACCATCACCATCATCATCTTCAGAATTTGTTCATCTTTCTCAGCTGAAACTCTGTACCCATAAACAGTAACTCCCCATTCTTCCCTTCCCACAGCCCCTGGTAGCCACCAATCTACTTTTTTTCCTCTGAATTTGACTACTGTAAGTGCTTCATATTGATGGAATCACACAATATTGTCCTTTTGTGACCAGTGTATTCCGCTTAGCATGATGTCTTCAAGTTTCATCCAGGTTGGAACATATGTCAGAAAGCCCTTCCTCTTTAAGGCTGAATAATATTCCATTGTGTGTATACCACATCTTGTTCATGTGTCCATCCACGGGTGGATTCACCTTTTAGCTGTTATGAATAATGCTGTTATGATATGTGAATGCAAATGTCTTTTTGAGTCCCTCCCTTCAACTCTGTGGGGTATATAACCAGAAGTGGGATTCCTGGATCTCATGGTAATTGGATTTGTAGTTTTCTGAGAAATCACCATAGTATGTTCCACGTGGATGCATCATTTTACATTCCCACTAGCAATGCACAAGTGTCTCAATTTCTCCACATCCTCGCCAACACTTGATATCTTCTCTTACATCCTAACAGCTGTGAAGTGGTACTAGCCTACTTTTGAAGAATACAAGGAGGCCTTTGGGGCCATGACAGACTGAGTGAGGGAAAAGAAATAGGGGATGAGGTCAGAGAGAAATCAGGAAGACAGATCCTTCATGTAGGGTCTGAGAGTCAGTGTGAGGACTTTGTCTATTATTGTTTGAGTTGGAAAACCTAGAAAATGTGATATTGTCACAGGTTGCCTACTGATTTTCATGTTCTGTATATTAAGTATTGGGTTCCTAA
Source organism: Mungos mungo (assembly GCA_004023785.1). Lineage (NCBI taxonomy): Eukaryota > Metazoa > Chordata > Mammalia > Carnivora > Herpestidae > Mungos > Mungos mungo. Next base: position 37,987 of record PISW01009296.1, on the reverse strand, counting down.
ACTAAGAAAGGGCTTCCTCCAGAATTTGAAGATAAGGCGTGGAGACAAGTCTGCAGAGTTCTCAATAAATGTCTGATGCATCTGACAACACAATGAGGGCTGAAAAAGCCGTGTTCTTGCCTCGGCCTCCCTCACTACTTGCCAAAGCACGGATGCCATACAGCTACCCATGGGGGAGTAACATGACGAATTGCTTTTACTGGTACTCTTCACTCCCTGGATTATCTCCAGGCAGGACTCAAACTCTTAAATATCAAACAAAAGACATTTTAGTATCATTCACCATTTTAGATTATTCTTACCATTACTGTGAATAATGAAGAGCTGACATGGAGATAAAGGATGCCTTTTCCAGAACCTTGTGAAATTAAGGACTGCAAAGATAGGGGCAGGGAGACTCTCAGACGTGGGGCAGTAAACATGTGCATCAGGCACTTGCAAGCCTTGCAAATTATATAATTTAGACCACACCCAAGCCCCAGAAGGACTGTCAGAAGCATATTAGTAGCTGAGAGCTAGAGAGAGAAAGAGCCCCAGGGGAAGCCTGAAAATACATTTCTGAGAGGCAAATAATACTTCTTATAACCTCACTTCTCTTTAGGAAACAGCAATGAAAGCTTCTACATTTGATGAGAAGTCCAAGGAGTTATAGATTTTCTCAACAACTAATCATATGGATAGAATGGGTAATCACCACCATTCAAAAGTGTTAGAAATACACACTTTGTTTGAATGGGGGGATTGACATGGAGGGTAGAGAAGAAGGGACTAATGGGGTTGTTCCTGCTAGAAGAGGAGGAGAATCAGAAAATATGTTCACTAAATAGTAAATAACTAATTTCTCTTTCAAGGAAACAATCCATGTTCTCACAGGTTTGTGTTCTACTTTTCTTTCCAGTGGACAACTGTCTAATTCATCTATCACTTGCAACACAGTATGATCACAACCCTCCCCTAGGGTAAAGAGACTCCACAGGTTGCCTCACGACATAGTCACTATCTCATTTCCCTTCTTTGTGGGTCTTTACAGATGTCCTAGGTTATTTTTAAGCTTTCACACACTTATAATAAAAAGGGGACTCTCCTTTTAGGAGTAGGCTGCTCTTCCCCCTTTCCTCAAGGAGGAAAATAAGATGTATGTGGCAGTGAAAGTCATTTAATTCATTTATTCATTCATTCAATAAATATTAAAAACCTTCTAAAGGCACTCCTCATGCTTGATGTTACAAACACAATAGGAAGGGAAAGATATGTTCCCTGCCTACCTGGCACTCATTGTCTTTAACTTGGTCTTATCTAATATTCCTGTGTAAATGTGTAACCCATCTGATGATAAAGCAATCAGTCTACAAAACAACTTTGTACGTAAAGTTGACTTTCTATAAAACAAGTGAACTTGGTCTTTCAAAAATGTCAATGTCTAAAATGACACGCTATGGAAATGTTGCAGATTAAATGAAAATAAAGAGACATAACAATGAAATGCAATGCATAATCCTGTATTAGACCTGGGTCATAGAGAAAACCTCTAGTAAAAATATGGACAATTAGTAAACTTAGATTGTGGACCATAGTTCACACACACATACACACACACACACACACACACACACACACACACACACAGATACATTGGACAGAGCAAGCAAATGGGGCAAAACATTAAAATTGGTTGATCATAGCAAAAAATAAATGGGTGTTTACTATACTAATCTTGCAATGTTCTATAAATTGATATTTTGCCAACTAAAAATGTAGGAAGAAAAAAAGAAAGTCCCAGTAGTAAAGGTTTTGTTTTCTCCGTCCCTGGATGCCCTTTATAAACAAGTTTGACATGACTTTTGGTTAAAACTAAATTCCACCCAGATTGATTAGTCTCAAATTGGAAACTTTAGATCAGAGCATTGGGTTGGAAGATAGAACTCCTTTGTTTATGATTTACAATCAAAATTGTCAGCAAGCAAAAATGACTGGAAAGACACAACAACCTTAACTCATGTAAATACAATTATAAAAACTTCACCTCTCATTGACATTTTGTGGGACTAACACACACTAATAAACCAGGCCCTTAACTTGAACTCTAGAGACATTGGGGGAACATATGCAGAGGCTGAAGACAGAGAAAAATGGTATCTGGCATTTCTGACAGAGAAAAAGTTTCCCAGATGTATGTGCAAGAATAGGATACATAGAGGAGTAAAAGGAATGAGATTTGTTGAGCTGCCAGCAATGCACATATGTTATTTCATTTAACTCCCATAACAACCCAATAATATAACTATTACTATTACACTTACCGACTGAGACATCAGGCAACTATCATTTATCCAGTACAAAAAAGAACTGGAATTTGAACTTGGGTTTTTGTACTATTTAGCAGGCACAAAGAAGAGCCGGTATTTGAACCTGGTTTGTTGTTACTTCAAAGACCATGTTCTTTCTCCTCCAGCACCCTACCTCCACAAAGAAACACAATTCAAGGGCATGGCTATTAGAGTATTTGAGACAGTTCTTACCTTTGTACAGAGGTCACCCTCTGCTGATATCTTCCCACTCCTCCCAAATAGATACTGATGACCAGTTAGTGCTGGGACAGAACTTAAAAAAAAAAGAAAAAGGAGAGAGGGAGGTGCCTGGGTGGCTGTGTCAATTAGGCATCCAACTCTTGGTTTTGTCCCAAGGTCATGATCTCACAGCTTCATGAGCTCCAGCCCCACATCAGACTCTGGATTGGCAGCACGAAGCCTACTTGGGATTCTCTCTCTCTCTCCCTCTATCTCTGCCCATCCCTAACTCATGCTTTTTCTTTCTCTCTAAACATAAATAAATAAACTTAAAACAAAAGTGCTTGGACCATTAAATCTGAATGCTCAATCTAAACCATATCCTGCTAAAATCTAAACCCAATCTAGGGTCTTTTAGATGCTGAAAAAGATTCCAAAGCATCCCATATCCATTCCAATAGTTACTAGATGTGATTCTACAACTATTGTAAAATCCTTCACACAACGTTAGCCCACCTCCCTTTGCTTGGCTTTTAGTGAAAATATAGGAAAATTGATCTCTAGATACCAAATATACATCACACTCCTGAGACTTCTTTCATCATCCAATTCTTTCATCACTCTATTCCAAATCTTTTCTGGTCACTGCCTCACCTTAAGAAGAAAAAGATCCATCTTCAGTGCAGCTTAGAGAATTCTAGAGAAGAAAATGAAAACTTGATTTTCATTGTGCAAAGTAATATAGGCAGATGGGGGTGGGGGCATACATGTTTTAAGATGGGAGCCCAATGTCAGGAAGATGTTTGCAATTTCCCTGACAATATAATTCCTTATAGGGGTGAGCTTCCCAAACCTCAGCCATCACCCACGGCTTCAAGACACAACCCACACACAACATAAAGAAACTTCTGTCACAAAAGATAGTCTCAACTGGAACACAGAAGGATGGGAGTGTAGATTGTTCCAGTTTAATGAGAATGGTTTAACGAAACATCTTTTTAGGCTCCCCATATCACTTGGCCATTTGTTCCCCAGATTGGACTGCCAATCAGGAGCTACTGGGAATGTTTGCCAAAGAATGCCAATGTCTTCTTATCCTTACCCAGAAGAGCCAGTATCAGAAGAATGTCAGTTCACCAGTCACTCTAAACTATGATTAAATCCATTTCAGAAGTAAAACATCAGGGTGATGCTGGAAGAAAGACTTCAGCTATGTCACATTGATCATTCTGCTTGGCTGTTGTTGACAACAAAAGACCTGACCAATTACAATATATAAAATAGGCTTTTGCATGCCTCATGGTAACTCATACTCGTGACCAACTTTGAACATTTTTAGTATTTATTAATCATCCATAGAAAAAAACACAAAGACCAATGAACATCAGGCATAAATACACACCTCTTTGGGTATTTTTGGTTCTACTTGGTATTTTTTTAAAGTTATGAAACAATATGGACTTGAGATCAGAAATAATCATGCTAATAGTATAGGAGGATCCACAGGGAAGATAAAGGATTGCCTTTCTGTTTTCATTTCAAAAGGAAGAAAATCCAAATTATTTCCAGAAACATGGAGACTGACAAAACGGGCTCTAAGGATCCTGATCTTATCCAAGGAAACTACATAAAAACTTTTAATAAGTGTAAGGAATTCCACCTGAACTTCACTGGTTTCAGATATTTGAAAATCACCAACCCTGCCCTCAATTCAAGTCAACTGACATGAAGTCACTTAGACACTTAATATCTTGTCTACATGAGCCCTCTACCCAGTAGATTTGTATGGTTTGCAAATCTTGCATATCCAAGGCCAGCCTCCTGCCATAATCTCTGGTCCACACCCCTGGTCCATAAAACTGGTAACTAAACAGAGATCCTCTAGGCTCTCGTTCAGATTCACTCAGTAGCCATCAGAGAGTGTTGCCCTTGAAGCAGGATAAAGCCCTAAATCGCATTCTTCCTGATCACTACATGCAGCAGATAACTGAACTGTTAGTGCTTATTCTGGAAACGACACTTTCCAATAGTCTTAAAAAGACAGTCACTCAGACACACACACACACACATACACTCTCTCTCTCTCTCTCTCTCTCTCTCTCTCTCTCTCTCTCTCTCCCAATCAACCTGTAGTTTCCTACTCTCTATTAAGTCCAAACTTCTAAGATCATATTTCCAGGGCTTTCTTTTCACTGTTGTTCTGCCACTTACTCATATTATTAACATTTTCTGTGGCTTCTACTGGCACAAATCTTTCCCCCACACACACATCTTGCTGGCATTAACATCAGCTCTCACACAGACTGTCCTTCTCTGCCTAGAATGTGCTCTTTCCCAACCTTGATCAGTATTCTTCTGGAAACTTCTCTGGTCACAGCTACAGATAGGTATCTGATCTCTCAAGATGGCTTCCTTGACCCTTTCTCTTTCCCTATTAATACCCAGTGGCATAACTCACTGGCTTAGAGCTTTGCATTTGGGGAAAACCCAGTTAAGGAAGAGGGTTAAGCAGTAAGTGCTGAGGTGGAGCCAAGAAGCAGAGCTTCTGCCTGAAAATGCTTTTAGCTTTCCTTTCCTTCCCCAGCTGAAGCCTGAGGTGCAAAGAGTTAACTGATGACAGCCAAGAAGTACCCAAGGATGTACAGCCCAGTTTATACAGCTCAGAGACATCACACAAGAACTGAAGTCCAAGTCTCTTTCACCACAACAAAGTACAAAGGAAGTAACTCAAGTCAGCTAAGAGAATGTACATTATCAGTGGCATTCATGATTTACACCCACGTCATCCCTTTAATGTGTGACATTTGAACAGACAGACAACACAGAGTTTTACTACCTTCACTGTTTTACTTTATTTGTAAAATAAGTTCTCTAGTATTTTGGCTTAGACATCATGATATAATACTCAAACTGCAATAACTAAATTTAAGGCTGCCCTGCAGAAGGGAGGAGTGGGACAATACTCAGTTGTTTGAATGGGGTGTAGAATAGGATTTCACTTGTTTCAAGTGTATAGGGAAGTATCCATCAAATGCTCTTATATTGTAAGCTTTCAGAAAAATAATTTTCAGTATTTGCTACCATTTGTCCTGTACTATCTATATATAATTACACAGATGGGTTCTGTGTACTTGGAATTGGGTCTAAGTCAGAATTTGGATGCTCCCTTAACTGGAAACCACAAAAAGTCCAAGTGAGAAAGACTGGATTCAACCTATTAAAAATCAGGTTTCAACTAAATGTAAATGAATACAAAGGCAATTCCAAATTAGAAGATTCAGGCACCACAGTGATTATTTGTGGGGGAAAAAAACCTTAAGCAAAAGCAGCATCCCCCCCCCCCTAAATAGTCAACACCACCACCATTACCCACAAATCATCATGCACTCAGTTACACACAGTACCTGACAATAGTGGCAAATGCGGAATTCTCCTCTATGGGAAATTTCAATTAAGGGCATTTCATGAACACCTCCCAACCTGCCAAAAGAAGTAAAAAATACATAAAGTATGAATAAGGAGGTGTATTGCTAAATCAGAAAAGAATACTCAAGTCAATGTCATGTCAAGATCCCAGATGGCTTCATAGTTGATGGAAACTAAAAGTAGTAAGGACCTCATTTTCCACTCTTGATAAGACTAGTGACTATAGTCTGTATATTGTGTGTCAGCCTGAGTAGGCCACGTGGAAGAATAGAGAATGAACCCATCTTGGCATTATGTATACCTGTTTACCAGGAAAATATTGGCTCAAGCTACATACTAAGCCTGGACCATGATCCAATAAATAGAGCCTCTTTTAGACCACTTTCCATGCTCCTCACCAAAAATACAAAACAAACTCCACCACACCTGGAACCAGTAAATCCAGTTTGCCCAACCAGATAGATCCATTGAAGTATTTGCTACAGATATAAGTGTTAAACTAGATAGTAAGATGTAATAATGATAATAATAATAATAATAATAACAATAGCTCTCAACCTTAGAACTAGATATTAATATGTAACTAGATAGTAAGATATAATAATAATAACAACAACAACAACAACAACAATTTTAATTCTTGTTCTCTGCTGAAAAGGAAAAGACAGAGAAACTATTTTAGTAGGAATAAAGTTAGAATTTCTCCCCTGGAGAAAGAGAAGAAAGATCAGATAGTTTCCCTCAAAGGTTGGAAGAAAGCTGAAGTAAACAAATTCAGTTTATACTAAAGAAAATTAATATCCAAACTTATCTCCGAGGAGTCTTCTGAGAACAACCGCACCAAATGGATCACTTAAAAGGCATCCTCCCAGGTAGGATCTTACTTTGTGTTGTATTCTGTTTGCTTGTTACTGGGAAGAAGCTTTCTAAAATAAAAACTCCATTGGATAGACACTGCTTCATGTTCTTTCAATGAGGCTAATTCTGCAAGGATATATTACTGCAACCAAGACTTGAACTTGAAGACATGGCAGACCCCAAACTTTCTGCTCATTAGACCAAGAGGAAACACAGCCACTTCCTCCAATTCATCCACCTGCCCTACTACCCATGCACTACACCTCTCAAATCCCATTAGAGTCTGGTAAAGGCTGAATTCCAATTCAGTGAAAACCCATCCTGATGCAAATTAACACACTCCAGACCAATTGTAGGTAAACCAAATCCATCCACTTAATTATAGGTAAAAATCTATGTAAATGTAGAACAAAACATCTTTGCTTCCTTCTCATAACATCTATGGAGTCCCTGCTACATGCAGGCACCACACTAGTATCATTGGACCATTTATGGGTAAACAATCAGATGGCCAGGGCTTCTCTAGAGGCTATATGGACTTCATATAATCTAGTATTATTCTGGGATGGCTGTCAACAAGGCCTTTGTCTACAATGAGCACTGATCCACAATCATTTTCTTCTAAGAAGTCATGCTAAGCAACTTTCTTGTTGTTTTTTTTTTCTCCTCAAATCCTTCCTTTCCTTGTAAAGTCAGATTCCAAATATCCATCCAGTAGTCCCAACCAACACTACACCCTGTTTCTACTTTCAGACTAGCAGTTGTGAGTGGTCAGAAGTCAAGGCTCCTTCTTCCATGTACCTCTTCCCAATGTATACCCTCAGTAATACACTGCACACAAGGTGGCTTAGGAAAGGCTGACTCTGTCTGGTCACCTTACTTCTTATCTTCAAATGTATCCTTCTGTCCTCCATGTAAGTACTCGGCTATCTCTTTCTCTCTGTCCTCTCTCAATACACTGTGCTTGGTTCCTCTAACAGCCCTAGCTACCTGCTCCACACCACCATTATCTCTTTTGGAAAGTTTATTTGTTTTGTTTTGCTTTGTTGTAGGAAATACACTAGAACATCTGAGTCATATGAAACTCGTATCATGCTTCAAAGTTCTGAGTTCCTATTCAAATATAGATCCATACAACTTCTCCTGCAAGACTCATTCTCCTTACCCCAGCTCAGGCAACATAATACACACCACTTTTTGAGTGGACACTCTTTATCCCTCTTCCCTAGTCCTTTCTCATCCCCCTTCTGTTTTGTGATTTCTGGGATAATACAAGAAAAAAAAGGATGAGGATAAAACAAAAATATAACCCAAAAATTATATTTGACAATTTAGTGTAATGGCATATCAGATAAAGGGCTAGTATCCAAAATATACAAGGAGCTCACTAAACTACATACACAAAAAATGAAGGATCTAGCGAAGAAATGGGCAGAAGACATGAATAGACACTTCTCCAAAGAGGACATCCAGATGGCCAACAGGCACATGAAACAATGCTCAGTGTCACTCATCATCAGAGAAATTCAAATCAAAACCACACTGAGATACCACCTCACACCGGTCAGAGTCACTAAAATGAACAAATCAAAAGACTATAGATGCTGGCGGGGGTGTGGAGAGATGGGCACCCTCCTACACTGTTGGTGTGAATGTAAACTGGTGCAGCCGCTCTGGATAACAGTGTGGAGACTCCTCAAAAAACTATCAGTAGAACTCCCCTATGACCCAGCAATAGCACTGCTAGGGATTTACCCAAGGGATAAAGAAGTGCTGAGGCATAGGAGCACATGTACCTCAATGTTCATAGCCGCACTTTCTACAATAGCCAAATCATGGAAAGAGCCTAAATGTCCATCAACTGATGAATGGATCAAGAAGATGTGGTATATATATATACAATGGAGTACTATATGGCAATGAGAAAGAATGAAATATGGCCGTTGGTAGGAAAGTGGATGGACCTTGAGGGTGTCATGGTAAGCGAAATAAGTCAGGCAGAGAAGGATAGATACCATATGTTTGCATTCATAGGTCTAACAGGAGAGACCTGGCTGGGGGCCATGGGGAGAGGAAGGGGGAAAGAAAGCGGGTAAGAGGGAGGGACACAGATCAAGGAAGACTACCGAATACTGAAAATGAACCATGGACTGAAAGGGGAGGGGGGGAGGGAGGGGGTGACGGTCATGGTGGGGGGGCACTTGTGGGGAGAAGCACTGGGTGTTATATGGAAACCAATTTGACAATAAACTATGATAAAAAATTTTAGTGTATATATGTGAAGGGAATTGGCCTTTCCACATGATTTTGCTTGAACTATGGTTAAAATGAATTTGCCTTCTAGAAGAACATGACACCTATCAATAGATAATGGAGAGAAGTTGCCCAAGAACAAACTGTTAGAGGGAATAAGAAAGACAACCTAGATATCGACATTTGCCACATATAATCAATAAAACAGGTCTGTGCATGGGTAAGTGTTATCTGGGCTTCTGTGTTGGGGTCCTTCCCACAGTGTACATGGTGCTAGAAGTGGTGGAGGGTGAAGAATAGTTTAAGACTCCCAAGCCTTTAAAGTTAAAGAGTTGCAAATATGTACTGAGATAACAGTAAATTTTCTTTTTCCTCTTGGAAACCCAGGAAGCCAGACCTATTTCAGGCTTCTCCTCCAAAACTTTCTCAATCAATAATCTATGCCATTCATGCACATGGAATTGATACATTCCAAGAGAAAGAACAAAGCCATCAAGTTTCAAGGATCTTTTAGCACTCACTCCTTTATAATACATTTGGGTCCACAGAGAAGCCTCCAGAAAGTGTTTCAAAGACTACGAAGGAGCCACACCCCAGGAGAACTTGGTAATCTTGCCTCCTACAGCCTGACCTGGCACATAATCAGTCCCCACCATTCAGCTTTTTAAAAATATGATAAGAAAGACAGGGAGGTACCTTCAGCTGTAAAAATAGATATCTAGCTCCTTGAACATGAGAAAGAAAACCCTCAAATCCTCTCTGGCGATGGTGGACCAACTTATCAAACTAGACCTTCAATTCTACAAAGCCCACAGCAATGTCCTCCCTAAGAAGTTAGGACACAGAGTCTCTCAGAATCTCCAGTGGAGAGTGTGGCAAAACATGAAGGGGACAGAAGAGCTAGGTGGAAGATTCTTCATTCATTCAAGCAACATATCTAAGCATACTATGCACTGGTCCCTGTGGGAAAAACAAAGATGGATAAAGGAAGCTCAGGTCAGAAAGGAAAGGCCAGGAAAGAGGGCAGCACAAAGAAGTAAGAAGGACTCTGGAGGAGAAGCACCCAGGAATAACCTCCCCTACTTCATATTTACCCAGCAGAGCTGAGAAACTTTCTGGTCGGGAGGAAAACAGAGTGTAGCCCTCCAAATCACGCTACCCCAGCAAACCTACCTGCCCTTCCAAAACTCACAATGCCTCTGGTCTGAACCCCTCTCCCCCAATCCATTGTCTAGTTCAGGTGCCATAAATATCCTCTACTCAAACCCCACAGGGCTCCCACAGCCAGCTGCACTTCCTGCCCAGCCTTCTTCCTCTCTGGCTCTGGCTCAGTTTTCATGTCAACTCTATGAACATGAGAAGTCACTTACCTATGAGCTGTTTCTGTATCAGAAGAGAAAGACCTGAGAAGAAAGTGCAAGTCAAACCAAGGGAGAAGGAAGGAGGGAATGAACTTGGCCTAGCAGAGTCAAGACTTGGGGTGGAGCTTAGAGGGAGCAATAGAGAGTTGGGTCAATGGGGAGGCAAGGCCCTCAGAAAAGCAGAGTCATCAGGAGGTGGGGCCATCACAGGGCTGGAGTGCCTGGGAGGAGGGCTCATGGGAAGGGTGGGGAACTGTGGGTTAGGCAGAATCCTGGAGGAAAGCTGGAAATGGGCAATAGAAGACTAGTGGGACCCCACATGGGTGAGGAGATGGACTGAGGGCTTGCTTAAATGGGACTTTGTTGGAGACTTTGTTGACCCAAGATCTGCGTTTGGAAGTAAACAAGCTTTTCAGGGTATGGAAGAGGTTCTGGTTGGCAGAAAGAGAGTGTAGGAAGCCATGTAGGACCAGCCTGTGGTGATTTAGAGCACAGTCCCAAATTCAGCAAAGGAGCCCACTAAGCAGTACTGTAAACAAGAATAGAAGCACCACCACAAACACCTCACAGATCCCCTACTAGGTTCCTCTATCAGAACCACACATACCTACTCCCTCATTCATCATTCACTTTACGCCAGCATTAAAACTAAAAGGAAACTTGCTTAAACTTCACCTCGAGGGATTTCTTCAGTCGCTCAGCATTCATAGCATATTCTAACTGGCCATGCATTGGGCAATTAGTTGGAAGAAGTAGAGAAAAATATATAGTCCCTACCTAGAGAACTTCCTGCTCTAGACATTCAAAACCTATGTGTTCCAATACCCTGAAACAGCGATCAAATGACATTCCTGAGAATATTAATCTTCAATCAGAAGCTAAGATGTCTTCAGAGATGGAGAAAGTGGGGCCTACTTAACACTGAGGGCTGAATGCCGAAGTCATGGGCCTAAGATGCCAACAGTCTCATAGAAAAGAGGCACCACTGCCTTCTCTTGATAGTGCTGAGATTCCCCTAAACCTAAATTAGGTGCCTTAAACATGGGAGTGGAGGAGGAAGGAAGGGAGAGAAGGGCAGCAGCAACCGCTAAAGGGACAGAGTCTATACTAACTATACTAAGACAGAACATTGAAATTTGAGCAGAAAGAACTGCTACAGATATCGGGAAGAACCTCCAACTGAAGGAAGCCTACAAATCACATTGACCCTGCCCTAACACATCTCCAGTAGGCATTGACCAAAGGAACCAATTAAGCACCTCTTTTTTTTCCAGGTACTATGCTGGGTAGTGCATGAGTGGCTCAGCCATGACTAGAGAGCCAAAATTCCTAGAGGCAAAAGAGACAGGCAAGAATAGGAAGGATGGCTATCAGGATAGAACAGTAGGGGAGGAGCATCCAGGGGTTCAATTTTTGTCTCTTCCAACAATCCTAGGCTTTCTTCCCCTGCCTCAAGCTGGGGTATTTTTCCCCCAAAATATGCATCTGCTTCAGAGAAAGAAGGGGAAGTGCAGGGGGTGGGTTGCTATATCTTTGCTTCTGGTCCCAAGGGCAATGTTTTTCCCCTTTCTGAACCCTGTGCTATTCGCTGCCTTGGGTAGAAATACCAGGGGTCCCAGACAATCACCAAGTAATGGAAAAACTGGCTCAAAATCCCTTCTCCCCTATCTCTCATAAGCCAGCAGAAGTGCTTAGACAGCCTGGGGGCCCTAGGGACACGTTTTAAGTTTGACCCAGTCTGGCAGGCCAGGGTTGGGCCCAGAGCCTGGGCACTTAGGGGCTTGTGTCCCTGGCTCCAACAGAGCCCGGCTGGGCTTATCAGTGGCCCAGGCCATATTCCCTGTATTTCCTAACTCACTGGCAGGGCCAGGTCTTCCCTGGGGTTGGCAGCCTCTTGAACACCTTCCACTCACCACAGAGTCACACCCAAAACCACTTTCACTAAGCTCCAGTCCCCCTTTTTTGCCTCCCAGGGGATTCCATTCCAGGCTGTGACTACACTGCCTGCCAGGTCCCAGACCCTACTTCACAATGGATACAGCCACTCTGGACACTGCCACTCTGAATTCTCCTCCCCTGCCCGCATGGTGTCTGCGTCAGATGCCCAAGCTGTGCCATTGTCTTTGCAGCCACCATCATAGCAACCTTGCCACTGCAATGGTAGCCCCAATCTCAGTGGTCAATGTGGCTTAAGTCACACTGGCCTGTGAGAAGACAAAGAGCAAGTGGCCTACGTGTTCGACCTTGCGCCAAGGAGTTGCAGATGGCTACAACATCCCAAAGCATCAGGTCATTCACACATGGGCCAAGGCCAAGGCCTGCAGCTGGCACTCCTCAGGTGCTATAGAGATGCCCACGGTGGTACCTGTGAGCCCCCTGAGCATCCCCATTTGAGCGAGCTGGTGGGGGAGGGGAAGACAGTGGTGCAAGAATTTGGGCAGTCACAGGGGCTGAAGGGGTCCTGGGCAGCAGGTGGAAGGTGACCAGGACCCACTCTAGAAAGCACATCCAGGAGAAGCACACCAGTGACATGCGCGGCAAGGCCTCCAAGACATCTCCAGCCAAGCCAAGACACACTGTGGCTTCAGAAGAGATGACCTACCCATGTCCAGTACGCCTGCAGTGCTGCAAGTGCAAGGACCCAGGGATGGACCACATGTGCCTACAGGACAGGATCGTGCAAAGCTTGAGCCCTGCAAATGCTCCCACTGTGGGAGACTTTCTCCCTCAGGATCACCTCAGCAATCATGTGATCCACAGATGGCCCTTCAAATGGGACTTAAGTGAGGCAGATTTTACCAAGAAGGATCCACTGGGGGAGTGCCACATGAGGAGAAGGTGCCATGTCATGTGTGTGTCAAAATGCCAAATTCGGCTTATATTTCTGACCACAGGAATGTGCACTGTGAGGACCCTCACCATGTCTGTGAGCTCTGCAACCAAGGCATGGGTGAGGTCTGTCCTGAGGCAGCAGTGAGGATGCTGGTGGACTTGGCAGTGGTCTTCCCTCCCCCACTCTCTCACCCAGCTGTGAACTTCTTCTAGTGGCTGAGGGGATGCTATGACCTCTCAGATACTTCCTATCTGTCCTGTGAGCTCCACCTTGGTGGCAGGGAGAGTGGAAAATGGAGGAAAGTCCCTTGGAACCCTTTCTTCTTCCCCATTTGCTTCCTACCACCTCCTCTCTATATCTCCACCAACCATATAGCCTCTCGAAGGAAAGGAAGAAGAGATGATTCTTAGGGGAATTTTTTAGGTATTCACAAATTGTTTCTCCTGGTCCTCTTTCTTCCCTATCAGTCCTGACACCACACATACGTGTACCTTCAGTTGCGTTGAAGCCTCCTGGACAGCGGGCAAGAGTGGCCAGTGTCCTCACTCCCTCTCCTCCCTGTACCCTCCCCTTGCCCTGCCCTACCAGGGGGATGTGTGAGCCTCTCTTTAGTGGTCTCTGCTCTCTCCTTCCACCTCCACTACTGTGTGCTGCCTCTCCCTGGGGAGTTAGTGCTTTTTTTAAATTTATTTTTTATTTTTTTAATTTTTTTATAATAGTTTATTGTCAAATTAGTTTCCATATAACACCCAGTGCTTCTCCCCACAAGTGCCCCCCACCATGACCATCACCCCCTCCCCCCATCCCCCTTTCCTTTCAGTCCATGGTTCGTCTCCAATATTCAGTAGTCTCCCTTGATCTGTGTCCCTCCCTCTTCCCCGCTTTCTTTCCCCCTTCCTCTCCCCATGGTCCCCTGCCAGGTCTCTCCTGTTAGACCTATGAATGCAAACATATGGTATCTATCCTTCTCTGCCTGACTTATTTCGCTTAGCATGACACCCTCAAGGTCCATCCACTTTCCTACAAATGGCCATATGTCATTCTTTCTCATTGCCATATAGTACTCCATTGTATATATATGCCACATCTTCTTGATCCATTCATCAGTTGATGGACATTTAGGCTCTTTCCATGATTTGGCTATTGTAGAAAGTGCCGCTATGAACATTGGGGTACATGTGCCCCTATGCATCAGCACTTCTGTATCCCTTGGGTAAATCCCTAGCGGTGCTATTGCTGGGTCATAGGGGAGTTCTACTGATAGTTTTTTGAGGAGTCTCCACACCGTTTTCCAGAGCGGCTGCACCAGTTTACATTCACACCAACAGTGTAGGAGGATGCCCATCTCTCCACACCCCCGCCAGCATCTATAGTCTTTTGATTTGTTCATTTTAGCGATTCATAAAAACCCTTGGCCTCCCACCTCACCCCACCCAATACCACAGCCTGAAACCTGCTGAAGTTTGCACAAATCAGAATAAAGACATCTTCAGTCGTGAGTCTTCAGGCCACCCTGCGACAGCACACACTCATACACACAAGCACACACCTGAACCTGCACACATGCACATACACACAGATGTTCAAACACATACACACATACCCTCAAATACACATGTACACACACATATCACAAACGTTTTCACAGGTATGAAACACAAAGACACACACTCACAAACATATATTTACTGACAGGCACTCACACAAACTTACACTCTTGTACACTCATCAAACACACTTGTACACATATAGACAACACTATGCATTTCTTTAAGAATCCAGAGCCCAGTCCTATAGAGTTTAGAGACCTAGAATGTCCAGGAGAAAGTATGAGCAAGGTAAGGCACAGTAGAGGGGACAGAGAGAAAAAATGGGGTGGTGGAGATGGGACCTCTACCCCCCACTGCTCAGGGGTATCCTCAGTTCCGTCCCAGATCAGGCCTCAGTCTGAGCGAGAAGTGGCTCTGGAGGTCTTACCCTCAACTTCCTGGGACCCTCCAAGGACCCACAAACACCCTTGCTTTCCCTGACACAGCCTGTACTCCCTACATTCCTCCCAGACTCTGACTGCTTTTGAACTGCTGTCTGTCTTCCCCTCCTCCCAGGGGGATCCTCCTCCAGCCCTCCTTCCAGAAAACTCACCACCCTGACCATCTCTGAGTTTCCATTTGGCATTGCTCCATCCTCGTTCCTCCACCTCCCCTCCCTGTCCACCCCCATCCCCTGGTGCCCCACCTCCCACTCTGTCCCCTCCTTCCAGCCCACACAACCTGCCTCCCTCCCTGGAGTTCACCTCCCCAGACAACCCCACTTCCCAGTGGACTCCACTTTCCCATTACTTCCATCTCTCCACCCTGCTGCATCCGACCATTTTGCCCTATTTCAAGTCATTTCTACACCTGCCTTCGCACTTTTCACACCCTTCATAATCTAGGAAGTAGAGCAGGACTCAGAGCCCAGTGAAAGGAAGGACACTTGCTTTCTTTTCTCTCTTTCTCCCCTCTGCCTACTGTCTCTTTTCTCTCTTCCTCTGGGCAAACCCTGTTGGGTGTTGAGGAGAGCTGAAGACACATCTCTCCACCAGCAACGTGGTGGGTGGGGATGCTCAGAGGAAGAGGGTGACAAAAGAAAACCTCCCTGGCAATTCAGTCTCACCTGGGGGAACCTGGCCCTCCATGGTGACTCTGCCCCTCCTTGAGAGGCCTTAAGGGTGGGGTCAGCCCACAACTCAGAGGTGCCTCTGGTTGGAAGGGACCCTTGGCAGCCCTGGGACTTCAGGGAAGGCCTGATTACTTGGTCATGTCAAAGCCACTCCATCTCAGGAGAGGACAGAGGCAAACGGTGACTGTTGCCACAGGTAGTCCTACTACCTGTGCCTCGACTCCTGCTGGAGCGAGGTTCCCCCTCAGATCCTGGCACGGGTTTGCAGGAGAGAAAGGAACCTATGCAGCCTCTGCTCCTTCTTTTCTCCTTCCAGATCCCTGATGTCTAAGAGTCCAGTGGATTCTGTGTAATTTCACAATTACGGTGTGTGCACAGGACAGGACTCATGCCTCCGCATGGAAGCCGAAGATTCCCCTCAGAGTCTCACCTTGTTTCCTGCCTGTTTGCCCCATGTGGTCTCCCCTCCTTCTAACACACCTTGCTGAACCCCAACACTCATGGGGACAAGATCTCCCTCTATGAGCTCCTTTTCTCCTTGTGCCCTCCCTGTATCAGGCTGAGGATTCTGCCTCAGAAAACAAGCCCTGTTGTGTGATCCTAGGAAGTTCTTCCTCTCCTCTCACTTGAATCTTTCTTGTTGCTGTAAGCCATCATCCTGTCCCCAGGAAATGTTGGGGCTCTCTCCCAACCTTCCAAGATCTTCATGGTATCTCCCAAATAACTAGGTTCCAGATCCCAGGTTTCCAAAGAGGCTCTGGGCTCGGAGATCAACCCAGGGGCTGTGGGGTCTGAGGACCTGCATGGGCTACAAGGGGAAGGCAGTGGTTCCTGGGGTGAGAATGGCCCAAGAACACTTTGAGACTCAGTGCACACAGTGGATGTGTAATAAGTGTGACATGGCCCATTAAGAGGCTGGACTTAGTGAGGTGAGGGAGGGTAGAGGGGAAGGAATGAGGCTGGACTGGTCTGAGTCTCTGCTCCCCATTCTCTTCCCTCCCTCTGAGTCACCTGGAGACAATATGCTCTAAGAAAGGCCCTGAGCCTGGAGTCCTCCCTAAGCAGAGGGCGGTGTCCTCCCTTCCACTCGCATCTGCCCGGCCCAGTGCAGGACACCAGGACAATCACCCCCCAGAGCTCAGGCCACTGTACCCCGCCCCATCAGCCACACACCCCCTCTCTTCAGCCGGGGCACCTAGACCTCTGAGCCTGCAACCAGCACACCAAGCAATATGCCCCCATTCTGGCAGATTCTTAGGCTACATCTTGAAGCAGACTGGGCCTCTCCAGTAAACTAGTATTCCTGAAGCATTTGTCAGCACCGTTAGCATGCATTAATGATTAACTAGCTTTCCTTGTATTCCTAATGTAGATCATGCATTCTTTCCTAGAAAAGAGCAGAGCCCTTGTGCACATCATGAAACAGAAACCAGAGTCTCTTGCACAACTGTTTACTGCTCATCAAGGAACCACACACACTTGCATTGAGATAACATCTTTAGATGGTACCAGTGAATCAGCATGTTCCAGAAATGTGACAGAGCACCATACTTCTTAACTGAAGAACGGCCCTAAGCACATTTAACTCCTGGACCAGGCAACTACCTCAGATCTGTCATTTGGACAAGAGTCTGCTTCTCCCATGGGCCGACCTCCTGAATAAAGCTCATAATCCTGTCCAATCAAAACTCTCCTCTTGAGGGGCACCTGGGTAGCTCAGTCAGTTAAACATCTGACTTCAGCTCTTATCATGATCTCAAGGTTGGTGATTTCGAGCCCCGAGTAGAGCTCTGTGATGGCAGCTCAGAGCCTAGAGACTGCTTTGGATTCTGTGTCTCCCTCTCTCTCTGCCCTTCCCCACTGGCTTGTGCGCGCTCTCTCTCTCTCTCTCTCTCTCTCTCTCAAAAATAAACAAAAAATAAAACTATATTTTTAAAAAGCCCTCTTGTCTTGAGAATTAGCATTTGGAGTGATGAACAGCTGAACTTGGGTTAAGGTAAAAAATTTGGTGAGCCAGCCAGGAGCCAACATCTCTGTAGCATCCATCAAGTTCCCCTGGACTCCCAAGTTGGAGCAGCTGGTCTGTACCAGGCCAGGACTTCCTCCCTACCCACCTGGGCTAGTAACTTGGGCTATAGCAGGAGGTTGGCTGCTCCAGGCTAGTTGCTGTTGGAGAGAGAATCTCAGGCATCTGTCTCTCCAGCCACCCAAACTCTCTTTGCATAGAAGAAACTCCCTGCTGATTCCTCACTGAAGCTGACTGCTAATTTTGCTTTTTGGTTGGAGTGTAAAGAAAGGAGTATTGGGAAAGCTGAGGAGCTTCAGCACCAGGTAAGTCCCTCAGAGTGTGCACCTATACAATTTTCTCAATTGTGAAGCATTGTGTGTTGTTTTCCTGTCCATGCTTTTCCCACTAGAAAGCCTCAGCTTTCCTGAAAAACTAAAATGGATGTGATTAGTATTCAATTTATTTGGAAGTTGGAACACATCTGTTTTGGTGTGTGTATGGGGGGGGGGGTGTTAAATTTGTGTAGAATGGAAAGTCCCAGCTCTATCCCAGCAGTTAGCCCACTGGACCACAATTGGAATACATGGAAAGAACATGGACAAGAGCCTATGACTGAAAAAGAGATCACTCTTATTGTGATACCACCTTGTCATGTATGTTAAGCTCAGAGGAAAGATGTCCACGAAATGGGGCTCTTGAGTCTCTTCCTCCAATTGAGTTGTCTCCAAATAGGGGTTTGGGGTTTGGCTCTAAGCTTGTCTAGGGAGTCCTTTCATTCAGTCAGTGGAACTCTGACTTTGGGTGAGGAACCAAAAACTAGGAAGTCATTAGATTAAGTCCGACCAACCCCAACTTTAGGGAAAAAGGAATTCCAGGAGAGATACTCTGGGTTTCATGGAGTCATAGCTTTGTTTTTGTGTGGTTTCTCAATGTTTGCCCAGGAAGAAAATGGGAATACTCTTGATTCCAAAGAGAGTAGTCCATCAGGAAATATTTTAAATAAATGGTGCAGAGTATGCTGTTTTTTTATTTTTTGCAGGAGGAAGACAGAAGACTGAAAGAAGAAGAAATGTTAGTCCGAATTTAGAAATGCCTCTGGCCTTTCTGGGGGCTCCCTTGCACCCCAGCCTGTTCCTCTTTTTTCTCTTTATGCTCCAGCATTGGCAGGACTCACAGCAGGGGTTCCCATGCCCCCTTCCCTGCCTCAGTGCCAAAGGCTCCTATTCCTCCTACCCTCACCATCAGGGAGCAAGAAGCACCCCAACTTAAATTTAAATTTGTTGATTTCCTTAAAAATAAGGCACATGTTTAGAGATATCAGCATTAAATATAAAACTTTTATTCTACCAAGTTTTCATAAAGGTCAAAGGAGCTCATGTTCTCTCTGTTGCCATTGGTCAGCAAAAAGGTGACCTAAATGATGATTAATATGTCTGTCTCATATAGTTTTCATGAGTAATTTTTAAGAATAAGTTGGTTGAAGAAATCAAAAGGTGTATGTGTATAGATTTCAAAATCATTATAATATGAAACTTTTACAATTATGCTAACTGAATGAAACATTGGATTGATTTTATTGGATATCTAAGTCTTTTCCAAATAAGGTAGAACACTAAAGCATTGGTTATTGAAACTCTTTGTGAGTCTTCTTTGTTTCAAGGCAAGTGCATTCTTTGCGTAAGATCAATAAGAAGGTGTTCTCCTTGTAACAGGGCATCAGTGGAAACATTGGTTATGTGACCAAGGCTTTGACTAGAATGTCATGTTTGAGAGACTCATGCATAGACTCAGATATGACCAGGCAGCTTTAAGGAACTAAGGTTGACTTTATGGAGCCAAGAAAGCCTCTTAGAAATGTTGGCCTGATAACTTGCTTAACAGAGTTCCTAGCAGCCTTACCATGTGATTAAACAATATGACTTCCGGCCTGTGTGGGACACTCAGGATATTTGGGGAATCTGCAGATGAGAATTTAACCCAAATCTACAAGTATCATAGGCAAATCTGGTGGCAGGTATATGGCTTGGACTTTGGCCTTGAGAGACTATTAAAAATTCAATCAAGAGAGTCCTTATGAAAAATTCCAGCAAAGAAAGTTTAAAAGAATCTATAAGGTCAATCACTATTCTTGCTGAGCTTATGTAAATAATGAGGTCATCTTTGCTAAAACTGGACACTTTTTTCAATGGAATTAGTCTTTATTTGACTCTCTTTGGAAATGAAGGTGATTTTACAAAGAAAATTTATGTTTCATAACACAATTTTGTGAAAGTTAAATTCTTGTTATGATTAATTGTCTTTGGATATTTGTTGTTTGCCTAAGCAAGGCAACTTGTAAATGCCAGAGAATTTGTCACCATATACAACTTGTCCCATCTATAGGCAATCTTCATCCTTATTACATTCTGGGGATAATGACAGAACCCCATGTGGATATGATTTCTTGAACAACTGAACAATAACATGCATCTCTGACAATTGTGTACTTCAACTGTCACCTTGAACAGTTCTCTGAAGCTGAGAAACAAAATTGAGCCTTAAAAATTGGAGCTTATTCCACATGATGGGGTTACCTGTGACCTCATGGAAGTAGTGGATGGTGCCACTTTCCTTAAGACTAGAGAGAGAACACGCTTAGGGATGCCCATATCCCCACTTGCACTTGCCAGTGACTCCTCAAATTTGTTTTAGTTTTTGTTTTTTAAAACATATATATATTTTTTTTACCATTTATTTACTTTTGAGGCACAGAGCATGAGTGGTAGAAGGGCAGAGAGAAATGGAGACACAGAATCTGAAGCAGGTTTCATGCTTTGAGGTGTCAGCACAGAACCCAATGCAGGGCTCAAAAGCATGAAACATTAGATCATGACCTGAGCCGAAGTTGGACACTTAGCCTACTGAGTCACCCAGGTGCCACTAATATTTGAGTATTGTTAAGTCTAGACATGAGGCAAAAAGGCCTTCTTGACCACAAAATGTAACCAGTTTTATTTTAATCTCTATCACTTGCACATCAGTCTCATCCAAGATGGAAGATGGGTTAGAATTCACTTACACTACATTGTCAGTGCCTATCAGATTCTTCTCGATGTCTGACTACCATGCCCCTTACTGTGTCTAAAGCCCACTCCTTCACAAAAATTGCCCATAAAACTAATTTCCCCATCCCTTCAAAGTTGGAATCATGTATGAAGATGATTGAGAGGGAAAGGAGAAGTGAAATGACCCAGAAGAAGGCAGGAAGAACTGGTCAGGCAGGGAAGGACAGGAGTGACAAGAATGGGAGGAATTGGGGAGGCAGAGGCTGCAAGGGGATAATCAAAAGACGAAAACGCAAGAATAGAGGGACAGAAATGTATAAAACATTATCCCCAACCCCAGCAGGTGGTTATAGAAAGAAATAGGAGTTGTGAGGAGGGAAAAGAGGAAGAAGGGAGGGAAATGGGGAGGGAGGCAGACAGTGTTTCTGTAGGAAAACAATATGGGTTCAGGTGTGAGGGAGAAACCCCCAATAAACAATGTGCTTTGCTGTTGCAGAGCCTGTTCTGGGAGGGACTTAGGACTGAAAGCCTTTTTCCTGAAAGAAATGGCTCACAAGAGTATCTGTTCCAGGGAGACCTGACAAGATAAACTCTTATGATGGGGAATGGAGGATCAGGGAAGTTATTAACCATCTACTCTCTATTTTCAATTACTTAGATTGTGGTTGAAAGGGGATAAAGTAAGAAAGTAAAGCAGTTAATGGATATGTGATTCTGACTGAAGCTTCCCCTTCTCTATCATCCCCTAATCAAGTGAGCACGGAGAGTATACTTGGACCTTCTTTCATCCTCTATCTCCCATTCCCGAATCCTCCTACTTTTGAACAAAGCTCTACCCATATTCACCCACATTAATATCAACTCTCCCACCAGAATCTGTCCTGACCTTCCCTGAGCCACATGCTCTATCCTTTCTGCCTCATAAGGGAGCCGATAATGCTGCTGCCCACTGAGGGAGAGACTCCAAAGAGGATCTTCATTTTGAAACTAGAGAATCAATACAGCTTATAGATTGTGAACTCTGCCCAGATACAAATCTGAGCTCCCTGGGGTCAGGAGTCAGCTTCCCCATTCCCCTGCCTCCGTGCATGTTCTGGTCTCAGTCTCTTTTCCATTTCCAAGTGTGTTCATTCTCTCCCACCTCACTTCCCTGCACTCATAGCATGACGTCCCTTGCCAGATTTAAACCCACTTCATCTCATCTCAGGTGCAGGTGTTAGAAGATCTCCCTCCTCCTTGAGGTACAGGAAGTAGAGCTGCTTGGAAAAGAACTAGGCTGTTTGACTTCAAGGGCTTTTTAGGTACCACTACTCCAAACTGCCTGTCCATAACTGAAGATCAGAAGTGTGTCTTGTGTGTGCCCTGACCAGCTAGAAGGAAGTATAGTTCTTCCTCTCTGAACAGGTATATCTTCAAAACAAAGCACTGTGAGTGTTCTAGGCACAATTCTGGACGTTGGAGCAGAGAGGCTGGGTTCCTCTTGAAGAATACCTACAGACTTTGCTCTTGTGCAGGATACCATGCAGAGAAGCTGGTCCCCATGGGGTGAGGGAAGGCTGAAGAGAGATGAAGGCTTCAACTTGATTTAGAGGATTTATGATAACATCAGTGTGAACTTCTCAGCAGCTTGTGTCCCTCAGCATGATGAAGGTCAGGGCCTTTGTGTGGAGGGGGACCAATCCTCTTGATCTACAAACCAAAATGTGTTATCCCAACAGGGAGCAGGTCAGGAAAGGGTTAATGGGTATAAATGCTCCAGGTGCCAGTCTCAGATTCTTCTTACCCACTCCTGAGTCTTTCTTTGTGTGCCCCTTTCCCTGCAGGAGACCAAACTAGTGCTATGAACTTGTGCTGGGATGTGGGGGGCAGGAAAGTAGTCAAAGCAAGACCCTAGTGATGAAAGAACTAGTTGAGCCTGCTGGGATACTGGCAGACTGCTGCTCCTTACAGCCTTGTATGTTTTCAGCCTTGGAGGGGGATCCAGGAATGGCTGGGGCATGAGTGTGTGTGTTTGGGGGGAGGGAGGTTCTCTAAAATAACTCAGGAGATATCTTTCCCCTTCCCTACAGCCTGTAAGCCCTGACCAGCTCCCCCATGTGTACAGAGCCCAGAACCCACAGAGACTGGAGTGGGACATGAAAGGCGAGTCTCTGTGACAACAGTTTGCCTCTCGTTTTTGTCTCCATCTGCCTCAGCCTCTGACAACCTGGGGCATATACAGAGGCCTCTGCCTTAATCTGTATCCAATATGGTCAATTCTTGACACGTTTTCCCCCCAACTCCTAGGCGAAAGAAGAGGGGGCAGGGTCCATCCTGAGGCACTGGGAGGACCCTGACTTTCCTCTAGTCAAGGCAGTGGGGAGGTTGGGAAGTTCCACCAGAGAAGGAGCCAATCCTAAGGTTGGATTGACAAACACGCCCCCTGGTGGCATGGCTGTTACTCTCATCTGTTGATGATTTTATCATTATTGCTCTTCCGATTAGAAACTGAATTAACCCATAATTATAGTAGGGTAAATATATGACAGTGAACATCAAGGCCTTTCCTAACCTCCCCATCTAAAGAAAATTCTCTGTTATCCTTTCTCCCAAGTTCTTGTTTATTTCCTTGGGATGTTTATCACCCTCTGTAATTATTTGAATGTTTGCTTTCTTGCTTCTTGTCTATTTCCCACTAGGAAAAACTCTACATATGAATGAGAGAAAAAAAACGAATGATGAGTAATCATATTATATGGGACTATATCTATTGGTGGGATAAAAACTTCCTAATAATATGATCTTTACCTGAAAGTATGGTGTTTAGACCTCTATTAATAATATCTTTAATCAATATTCATAATGCCCCTACCTCTACCTCTCTACCCACGACCTCTGTCCCACAAAGGTATCCCACACGTGAGAGCTGTTGAACACGTCTTTAGCTCTGTGTTAAGCACTGTGGAGAGAATATCGGTATGTTTAGGCACAGTCTCTGCCCTCCAGAAACCTACAGGTGAGTGAGGGAGGAAGGGAAGACACAGGGGAACCAAGACTGAAGAAGGTATGAGGAGACACAGCCTTGGGAGTTGGCAGAACAGGAGAACCTGGAGACAGAGTGCTCCAAGGAACACTCGCTGCTCCTCCCGTCCCGCTGGAGGCCAGGCAGGCCATGTTCCCCTCAGAGCCACGATTTCCACAGCGACAGCAGGAAGAAACTGCCTGGGGTTGTCGTCCTCCCAGGACTCTAAACGCATCTGTCCGAAATTAAGAGCTGGAAGAAGTCGGACCCAAGGTGCCCGCTAGGAACAGAGGAAGAGGCACAGGGGCGCGCAGAGCCTGGAGGCCCAGGGGCAGTGGAAGCTGCAGCTGCGTGGACCTGGTCCCAGTGAGCTGCTGTCCCTGGGGAACTGCTGGGCCTGGCTGGGCAAGTGCACAAGGAGTCCCCGCACCTTACAGGGTCCCACAGGGCCCCGCGAGGCTCAGTATCCAGCTACCCTCCAACCCCCAGCCCTATGGCCTCTGAGCTGCCTGGACCCCAAAAAGGGACAACCCAAGGACTTTTTGAAAACTTCTTAGCGTGTTTCTTGGAAGTCATGTTTCATTTGTGCCTGTAGGTTCCTGCCAGGTCATTCTACTAGAGTTGAGACAAAATTGCTTAAGAGATGCAGATTTGCCAAAGTTTATTAAGCACCTACTAGGCCTCCGGAGCTTTTCCGTTTTTGTAACCCATGATCTCCCGTCCTCAGTGCCCTTGTCCAGGACAGATCTGTCCCACCCTCGTGTTGTTAATGACAATGTTTGCAAAGTTTAAAAACTTCATTATGATGTCAGGGCAACAAATGTTAGTGATAGTATCAGAGTTCGGAGGATTTCTTAGATTTTAACTACTGTGCATGTGTTATGATGAAAGTATATTCCTACACTACAGGTTGCATTTCAGTACTGTAGAGTGACAAACGTGTAGCACTGGTGTTCACCTAAAACTGAACATCTAGAGTTTGTAACCAAGCAAAGGTATATAGAGGTATACTGTTGGCATGGGAAAGAGAACGTTAGAAATAATCTTAAAATACTTATTATTTTTATTTTCCCCAATCATTTTTGTTAGAAATAACCTATTTTATGTTAATAACAAGATTGAGTCTTTAAATTAGCTTGTCTCTCCACTTTTTACATGTTTTATATATTTTTTATATATTTAAAAGATAGTTATTCATCTTCAAGAGCAATAGAATTCTAGAAGGTAACCAAGATGTTGTTTATACTATACAGTTTTATACCATTTTTGATGGTAGTAAATTTTGAATTATACCTTACAGGTGACTCAACTAGAGTCGAAATTTTTAAAAGATTTGTTACAATAAAGTGAATGTTGTTTATTAAATGTTCTCCTCCAAAAAATACACTGTTCATTGTAGTAATATGGCATGCTGTTTATGTAATATTTTGATTTTTATCTAAATGAATTTAGTCTTTTAATAAGTTGACTATTGTAAAAAAAAAAAAAAAGTAAAGTGAAAAGGAAGACAGCTGTGGTAACACTGACACAAAAGAATAGAGGAGGTCAAAGGAAATAAATTACTTCTGAGGTGGATTATCCAGAAAGGCATTGACAGGATTAACTGGAAAGGCATTGACAGGAGGTAACATTGATATTGGAACTTGATGACTGTGTAGGATTTCTGCAGTCAGAGCTTGAGATGTACAATTTCAAGGAAAAGACACAGCTACTGGCAAGGATTTCTTGACGTTGGGCATTAATTGGTATGGAACTTCTGTTCATCACTGGAGAGTGAAATGCAAGCACCACTGAAATTCCAGGCAAAACTGCAGAAACTGGAGGCTTTAAATACAGAAGACAGAAGCCAGGTCTTGGATTCCAGCTCAGCTTTTTATACCCCTACTTCTCCTGCACCTAATCTTATTAAAAGGGTTTACAGTTCAAATGACATTTTCACCATCGATATGAAATATATACGTTTAACATATGTAACCATGATGCTTCCATCTATCTGTCTCTCATCCCCTGTCTCACCCCACTGGGTTCTTATTACAATGAAAGGATTTCTTATTCTCATTACTGAGAAGACCACAAAGCACAGAAAAGCATATACCACACATATTAAGTCAGGAAATTTGCATTCCTGGGGAAAGGGAGAAAATCTCCTCCTCCATCTCCATAGTCCATTTTCCTTCATCTTCTGACACTACATGTCAATAGTTATCTACATTTTCTCCTTCTCTGGAAAGGGTTGCTGTGAAATGTCACATGTAATGTAAGGTTTGTCATAAAATCCCTCCTAATAGACTCCCAAGTCGTGGCATTGAAAGGTGGGGGAGGGGGTCCCTGTGCTGTGTCTGCTTTGAAACCACTTGCTGGTCATACCTTCACCTGCTTCCAGGAACTCTGCTTTGGGTTTTCTAAGGAAGTAAACAGAGAGTGTCACCTCCTCTGACTATCCTGGAATCCATAAAACCCCATTCCTTTCTATGAAGTTAGTTTCTCCAGGGACCTGATTCTCACAGTCTCAGCTCTAGATTCCTTCGCTGGTATAATTTTCAATTCTCCTCTTTCTGGGAGGGCTCAAATAGAGAGTCTTACTTGGAAGCAAAGAAGTAAATAAAATGTGTTCGCTTAGTACCTTCCATGAAGGGTTCTAGGAGAGGGGAGGTGGTTGCACAAGTGGTGTGCATTCAAGGATGGCTGTGTATTAGGCTAGAAAGTAAAGGCAGGAAGAGATTGCATTGCTGCTGTTTCCCTTTCTCTGCAAACCTCGTCTGCTTGTAGCAGATATCTAGGGACTCCAAGCAGCCCAGTGTCTTAGCCATAAACTTCCCAGAAAGAGAACTCTTGAGGTTTCCTTGAGAAGTGATGAAACTAAATATCAGGATTTGATACAAACACAAGCACCATGGCTGGGAGTGGAAGGCAGCTAATTCCTCATAACTGGCTGATCTCCTTCAGGATTTGTGTACACACACACAACACACACACACACACACACACACACACACCATAGCCAAAAAGTCAAACAAATATGCTTATTAATAAACCTACCAGAAAAGAATGCCCCAATACTTGCTGCATATTTTCACTCAAATTTAAACACATATGTCCATATCCCAGGCACATACATAACTTTCAATGAGGTGCTTTAGGAATGTACATGCCTGGACTACCCCCTTTTCATGCTCCTGACCACAGTGTGGGGTAGAGTGAAGGTGAATGAAAGAATGAGTAGAAGCTTGCATGTGTCACTAAGTGTTTCTCCAACGAGACTCCACAAAACAAAGCGAAATTGTTTTCTCATGACTCACTATTTGGAATTATCCACCACCCTTCAAGTACCTCTATGCCTTCAAGTTTCACTGATCATCTACCCCTTTTGGAGCCACTACCCCACAGAGAGTGTAGCTCAAGGCTTCACTGCATGAGCTTTGCTCAAAGTTGGCACCAATCCCAGCTTCACGACTCACTTTGCACAAATTATTTAACCTTTCTGAGCATTACTTTCAACTTTTGTAAAAAGAGCATAACAGTACTCACCTCATACAACTCTTGTATTAAATAAGTGATTATGGAAGATATTTGAGACAGAGTATAGTGCTGACTGCTCACCAAATGGCAGTTATTATTTTTGCCATCATTTTAAGGGGGCATTGCAAATATAAACAAGTCATACATAAAAGAGATGTTCTTTTCCCTTAGGAGCTTTTAAATCTTAAATTGAGACAGGATAATACATAGAGGAAGGACATGGAAACCTTACATTCTTATTTTAACCCAAATATGTCACTTATTTTCCTAAATCCTGTTTTAAATTTTTCAGATTTCAATGCTCTAATAAATTGGGTTTTCTTCTGTCATTTGTCATCCCCATGCCCACCACCTTATATACACCAAACTTCCACCTCAGTTTTTTTATTTCAGGAGTTGACTGGAGAATTCATGAGATAAAAACGATTATAAGAGTTCAATTTGCCCTATTTCTGGACAGGGGCCCATCTGAGGCATTCCAATCCCAAGAGAGAGAGCAATGTGCAGGGGCAGCGAACCTGCTCCCTCCCATCTCCCCAGGTCATTGTCTAATCTCAGATATTCTTCCTTATCTTCTGTCTCAATTTTTTTTCCTTCCATACTGGCCTCTCTTTACAATCATTCTGATTGAGAATGAGGTCCACAAACTCTCAAAGGCTGAAGAAAATTCTCAAATGCCCACCTGGTAACATTGTTGCATTGCCAATAAGCCCAGAACTCTGTAATTATAGGTTGCATACATTTTGTTGTTAATTATTTAAAATGTTCAAAAGTTTGGAAGAGCATGGACGTTTTTTGTGTGTGTCTCCCATCCAGGAAATATGGCCAGATGAATATTAAACCATCCTGCACACCTAGGAAACTGATTTGAGGATTAACACAACAATCTGCACAACCTGAATCCCAGAACTCAGCAGGTAGGAGGCGAGGAGAGGCAAACTGGGGGAAAGAGAAGCCACAGAAGACAGGGAGCTGTTTTTGCTTGCAGAGAGAGGACGGAGACAGGGAGAGAGTACAGGAAAAGCAAGCCCCCCCACCCAAAGGCAGCTGGAGAAAAAGTGGAAAAGGCCACAAGGAAAGAACAAAAAAGGGAGAAAAGAGGGGTCTAATTTCCTTTAAAAGACTCTATAAACACGCGGAGCACAGAGGCTGAAACTCCGCATCTCATTACCTGGAGATGGCTCTGGTGGGAAGAGCAAATCCCCAGGAGCAGAGAGCGAGGTCCTAGAGGTCCTTGGGCCACACAGGGAGGGGCAGTTCCTCTGCTGGGAGGACACTGGGTAGAAGCTGTTCGGCCACCCCACAGGCAAAGGTCCCAGCAGACCCCAGAGAAGAAACCACATTTGCTGGTGCTGAACAAAAACGTTAAGGGTGAAGCCTGGTGCCAGATGTGTGTTAGGATTGTCCATAATCCCCGATATGCTGCTGCTACATCATCTTGTGAACGTTTTCTGGGGCAGAAGGACACCAGCCTCAGCCTCTGGGCATCGGCAGCAGCACGGTCCCATGAATGTTCCTAGGTGCAGCCTGCACCCAGCTGTTGCTCAGTGAGACCCTCCCACAGAGGAGCAGAAGGGGTCAAAGCTACCATCCCTCAGAAGTAAAGAGTCGGGAAAATAGCCACATCTGAGATAAAACTCAGGAGGGAGATACCACCTGGCAACCTGACGCCTTGGTCACAGGCAGTGTAGAAGCAGGAGTGGAAGGAAGCTGGAGACAAAGTACAGGTATGCCATTGCTGATATAGTAGCACAAAGTTCTGACACTAGCAACTGGCAAGGTGGGTGATGCCATTTCCACCCCTTCCACGCTTGGGCATATACACACCACAACAATCTACCCCATCGGCTAAGCAGCGCCATCTAGTGGAGATTGGAGCTGTTACACTAAGTCCCGCACAACTGGGCCAACCTCCCTGGTGAGGAACACAAGTCTTTCTGCCTGCTTACTAATGGCCCCTAAGTGCTTATTAGTTAGACTTCTAGGGGAAAACAATGTAATTTCAATTTTGTTTCAATGTGCTTGCTAGTACACCTCTTCAATTTTTTATTGTTAATATCTTTTATTTTCCTTGCATACAAAAAGAGAAAAAAATTTATTTTTATTCTCATTTTTATTAAAAATATTCTTCCTCAATTTTTTGTCTACAGTATTTTTTACTTTGGTTGTAAATTTTTCAAATTCTATTTACTTCCATTATTTCATTTTATCCGATTTAATTGTATTTGTTTTTCAAATTTTCAAACGGTTTCCTTTTTCTCCTTTTTTTTCTTTTCTTTTTTTCCCTTTTTTCTTTAATCTATCAAGCTGTTTTCATCGACCAAAACAAAACACACCTAGGATCTAGCATCATTTATTTGATATCTTTTGTGTGTTGTTTTTTATTTTTTAATATTATTTTTTTACCTTATTAATTCCTTTTCTCCTCCAAAATGACACAACAAAGAAATTCACCCCAAAAGAAAGAGCAGGAAAATGACAGCCAGGGACATAATCAATACAGATACAAACCAGATACCTGAACCAGAATTTAGAATCACAATAATAAGAATAAGAGCTAGGATTGAAAATAGATTAGAATCCCTTTTTGAGAAGATAAAAGAAGTAAAAGCCAGTCAGGATGCAATAAAATATGCTATAACTGAGCTGCAGTCTCAAATGTGTGTCACGGCGGCCAGGATGGGTGAGGTATGGCATGAATCAGTGATATAGAGAGAATAATGTCACAGAAAAAAAGAGGGGAGCAAAGGCAAACGAGTTTGATTTAAGAATTAGAGAACTCAGTGAGTCATTAAAAAGGAACATCAGAATCATAGAGGTCCCAGAAGATGAAGAGAAAAAGAGGTAGAAAGGTTATGTGACCAAATCATAGCAGAAAAGTTCCTAACCTGGGGAAACACAGACATCAAAATCCAGGAAGCACAGGGGACTCCCACTATGGTCAACAAAACTCGACCATCAACAAGGAATAACATAGTCAAATTCACAAAATACTCAGGTGAAGAAAGAATCATGAAAGCAGCAAGGGGGAAAAAAGGCCTTAACCTACAAGGGAAGAGAGATCAGGTTTGCAGCAGACCTATGCAAAAAACTTGGCTGACCAGAAAAGAGTGGCAGGACATATTCAATATGCTGATTTGGAAAAATATGCAGCCAAGAATTCTTTTTTTAATTTTTTTTATGTTTTGTATTTTTTTATTTTAGAGAGAGAGAGCGTGACCAGGGGTGGGTCAGACAGAGAGGGAGATACAGAATCTGAAGACAGGCTCCAAGCTATCTGTCAGCACAGAGCCTGATGCGGGGCTCGAACCCACAACCATGAGATCATGACATGAGCCAAGGTCAGAAACTTAATCGACTGAACCACCCAGACACCCCAAGGCCAAGAATTCTTTATCCAGCAAGGTTATCATTTGTCTTTGCGGAAGCCAGGTCCTGGCACGCTCGTCCCCGGCATTCAGCGGCACCTGTCTCGTCTGCCCCGACCGGCAGGGCAGAAAATCCTCCCGTGTTCTTGATCCTGAGGGAGGGAGAGAAAGGGCAGGAAAGGGGAGCACAGAGAGTGGAGACAGCACACGGTTTCTGATCAAGCCTCTTCTTTATTGAGAAAAACACCATATCTTATAAAGGTTTCAAGGCGGGAAAACAAGGCAGCTGACCTAGGTCGGTTGCTAGGAAACAGGGTTAAGGGATTAAGGCTGGAGTAAAAGAGGAACCAAACTAAAGTGTTTTAGCACAGCGCCTGAGGGGCTGATACTACCCTGCCTGCAGGCAGTTGATCTTTGATCTTCTGGCTTCTCCTGACAGGGAGTGGTGCTCCCCTGCCGATTTTTGCAACTCCCCTCAGGGAGTGACATATCCAGCTAGCAAATGGCCAGGCAGCTGAATCTTTGCCGCATCCCACAATCATTCAAAATACAAGGAGATATAAAGTTTCCCAGACAAACAAAAATTAACAGAGTTCATGACCACTAAACCAGGCCTTCAAGAAATTTTAAGAGGGACTCTCTGAGGAGAGAACAGATGAAAAAGAGAGAGAGAGAGAGACAGAGAGAGAGAGATCGAACGTTTGGAACAGATGGATTTGACCAATATATTTAGACCTCTACATCCTGAGGCTATGGAATTTACTTTCTTCTCGAGTGTACATAGTACATTCTCCAAGATACACCATATACTGGCACATAAAGCAGCCCTCAGTAAATATAAAAGAATTGAAATCATACCATGCACACTTTCAGATAACAAATCTATGAAACATCAAACCAATCACAGGAAAAAGTCTGGAAAACCTCCAAAAACGTGGTGGTTAAAGACTATCCTACTAAAAAAAAATGATTGGGCCAATCAGGTAATTAGACAAGAAATGAAAAAATATATGGAAATGAATGAAAAGGAAAATACAACAATCCAATCTCTTTGGGATGCAGCAAAGGCAGTCCTGAGAGGAAAGTAGATAATAATCCAGGCCTATTTCAAGAAACTAAAAAAATCACAAATACAAAATCTAACAGCGCACCTAAAGGAACTAGAAGGGGAGCAGCAAGAACGCCCCAAATCCAGCAAAAGAAGAGAAATAAGAAAGATTGGGGCAGAAACAAACAATAGAAAATAAAAAAAAAATAGTTGAACAGATCAATGAAAACAAGAGTTGGTTTTTTTGAAAAAATAAACAAAATTGAGAAACATCTAGCCAGGCTCCTCAGAAAGAAAAGAGACAACATCCAAATAGAAAAAATCATGAATGAAAATGGAGCTATTACAACCAATCCCTCAGAAATACAAGCAATTAGCAGGGAATACTATGAGACATTATATGCTAACAAACTGGACAACCTAGAAGAAATGGATAAATTCCTAAACACACATGCACTACCAAAATTCAAACGTGAAGAGATAGAAAATGAAAACAGACCCATAACCAGTGAAGAAATTGAAACAGTTATCAAAAAATCTCCCAACAAATAATAGCCCAGGGCCAGATGGCTTCCCAGGGGAATTCTACCAGACATTTAAAGCAAAGTTAATGCCCATTCTTCTCAAGCTATTCCAAAAAAGTAGAAATAGAAGGAAAATTTCCAGATTCATTCTATGAAGCCAGCATCACATTAATTTTCAAACCGGACAGAGACACAGCAAAAAAAGACAAATACAGGCCAATATCCTTTCTGAATAGAGATGCAAAAATACTCAACAAGACACTAGCAAATCGAATTCAACATCATATAAAAAGAAGTATCCACCATGATCAAGTGGGATTCATTCCTCAGTTACAGACCTGGTTTAATATTCCCAAATCCATCAACATGATACATCACATTAACAAAAGAAAAGATAAAAACCATATGATCCTGTCAATGGATGCAGAAAACACATTTGACAAAATACAGCATCCTTTCTTAATAAAAACCCTCAAGTAAGTTGGGATATGTCTAAGCCCAAAGGTCCGGTCCGGGCATCTATATCAAATTGTCTAAGTCCGCTGCCCGGTCTGGGCACCTAATCATCCACCCCGGAATGCTTGTTCGCTCGTATTACTTGTTTCCCATAGGGGACTAAAATCGCTGGACCCGGAAGTCTCAAGTCCGTCATTCCACTCTGGGCTGCGGCGGCACAGGACTTGAGGTCTGTTTCTACAGCGGATTAGGACGGCAGGTGCCGCAAATAGCTAGCTAGCCAGGTCCGGGCGCGTTCCCAGCTAGAACGTGTCCCCGGTCGGAGCAGACACAACAGAGGCGGGCTCCCCATCAGCTGGGGACCCGCTTCCATCTGCTCCGACCGGCGACCGAGGGAGGGAGAGAGAATGGGGATAGAGAAAGACGCAGCAAGCAAGGACACACTCACAGTTTACTGGTCAATCGAAGAGAGAGCGAGTTTATTAGAAAAGCTGTCATTATGTAGGCTTTCAGTGCAGGGATATCCAAATAGCTGACCTACGTCAGTACCAGGTAAATAGAGTCGAAATGCATAATCAATGAAGCACCCCGACATTGCCTTCAGCAATCTTGGGGGATGGAGAATTAACACTGAATACGGTTTTGATCTTTAGCATACCCTGGCTCTTTTGCGTCTATCCCAGCAGGACAGGCGCCACCAAGGTTATTTTGGCCATCTCCAGCCTCCAGAAGAATTCTAGTTTACTGGCTCACTCTCCGGGAGAGATCTTTGCCAGAAGTAGTGTGAAACATGGCGGTCCCCGACAGGGATAGATGGAAATTACTTAAACATCATCGAAGTCATTTACAAGAAGCCCACACCTAATTTCATCCTCAATGGGGAAAAACAGAGCTTTCCCCTGAGATCAGGAACACGACAGGGATGTCCACTCTCACCATTGTTGTTTAGCATAGTGCTGGATGTCCTAGCATCAGCAATCAGACAACAAAAGGAAATAAAAAGAATCAGAATAGGCAAAGATGAAATTAAACTTTCACTTTTCACAGATGACATGATACTCTACATAGAAAACCTGACAGACTCTACCAGAAGCCTACTAGAAGTTATCCATGAATTTAGGCAAGCCATTGGGTACAAAATCAATATACAGAAATTGGTTGCATTTTTATACACCAATAGTGAAGCACCAGAAAGAAAAATCAAGAAACTGATCCCATTCACAAATGCACAAAAAACCGATAAAATACCTAGAAATAAACCTAATCGAAATTGTAAAAAATCAATATGATTAAAAGTATAGAAAACTTATGAAGAAAATTGAAACAGACACCAAGAATGGAAAACATTCCATGCTCATGGATCAGAAGAATCAACATTGTTGAAATGTCATTATTACCAAGAGCAATCTACACATTCAATGCAAACCCCATCAAAATTGCACCAGCATTCTTCTCAAAGCTAGATCAAACTATCCTAAAATTCGTATGGAACCACAAAAGACCCCAAAAAGCCAAAGTCATATTGAAGAAGAAAACCAAAACGGGACACATCACAATCCCAGACTTTAGCCTCTACTACAAAGCTGTCATCATCAAGACAGTATGCTATTGGCACAAAACCAGACACATAGACAAATGGAATAGAATAGAGAACTGAGAACTGGACCCACATATATATGGCCAATTAATCTTTGACAAAGCAGGAAAGAGTATCCAATGGAAAAAAGATAGCCTCTTTAACAGGTGGTTCCTGAGCAGCCTGGCTAGAGGTTTATCAATGTTGTTTATTTTTTCAAAAAACCACCTCTTGTTTCATTAATCTGTTCCACTGTGTCTTTTATTATATATTGGCTATTTCTGCCCTAATATTTATTTTTTCTCTTCTCCTGCTGCTTTTGGGGTGCTCTTGCTGCTCCCCTTCTAGTTCCTTTAGGTGCACTGTTAGATTTTGAATTTGTACTTTTTCTAATTTCTTGAAATAGGCCTGGCTTACTATATACATTCCTCTCAGGACTGCCTTTGCTGTGTCCCAGAGAGTTTGGATTGTTGTATTTTCCTTTTCATTTGTTTCCATATATTTTTAAATTTCTTCTCTAGTTGCCTGATCAGCCCAATCATTGTTTAGTAACGTGGTTTTCAACCTCCATGTTTTTGGAGGTTTTCCAGACTTTTTCCTGTGATTGATTTCATGTTTCATAGCATTGCAATCTGAAGTGTGTATGGTATAATCTCAATTTGTTTATGTTTATGGAGGGCTGCTTTATGCCCCAGTATGTGATCTATCTTGGAGAATGTGCCATGTGCAGTCAAGAAGAAAGTGACTTCCCTAGCCTCAGATGCAGAGTTCTAAATACATCTATCTATTCCATCTATTCCAATGTGCCATTCAAGTCCACTGTTTCTTTAGTGATTTTCTGTCTGGTTGATCTATCCACTGCTGTCAGTGGAGTATTAAAGTTCCCTGCAATTAGCACATTCTTATCAATAAGATTGTTTCTGTTTGTGATTAATTGGTTTATGTATTTGGGTGCTCTGGAATTCGGTACGTGGATGTTTATAATTGTTAGCTCTTCCTGATGGAGAGACTCTGTAATTATTATATAATGTCCTTCTTCATCTTTTTACTGCCTTTACTTTAAAGTCCAGTTTGTCCAGTACGAGGATGGCTATTCCAGCTTTCTTTTGACTTCCAGTCGCATGATACATATTTCTCCATTCCCTAACTTTCAATCTGAAGGTGTCTTCAATCTGAGTTTGTTGTAGACAGCAAATAGATGGATTTTGTTTTTTTATCCATTCTGCTACCCTGTGTCATTTGATTAGAGCATTCAGTCCATTTACATTCAGTGTTATTATTGAAAAATATGGTTTATGGTCATTGTGTTCTCTGTAGGGTTCATGTTTGTAGTGGTTTCTCAGGTACCTTGTATTCCTTGCAACATTTCCCTTATAGAGTTCCTCTTAGGATTTCTTGTAGGGCTAGTTTGGTGGTGATGAATTCTCTCAATTTCTGTTTATTTGGGAACACCTTTATTTCTCCTTCTATTTTGAAGGGTAGGCTTGCTGCATAAAGGATTATCGGCTGCATATTTTTCCTGTTCATCACATTGAAGATTTCCTGTCATTCCTTTCTGGCCTGCCAGGATTCAGTAGATAGGTCTATAACCACTCTGATAAGTTTTCCTTTGTATGTTAGTGCTGTTTTTCCCTAGCTACTTTCTGAGTTATCTCTTTATTTTTATATATTTCCAGTTTCACTATGATATGTCATGCCAAAGGTCAATTCAAGTTACATCCTAGGGGAGTTCTCTGTACCTCTTGGATTTCAATGTCTATTTCTTTCCCCAAATAACGAAAGTTCATGGCTATAATTTGATCAAGCACCCCTTCAGGACCTTTTCCTCTTTCTTCTTCTTCAGGAATTCCTATGGTATGATATTGTTCCATTTGATTGTATCACTCAGGTCTCGAGTTCTCATTTCATGCTCCTGGATCAGTTTCTCTCTCTTTTTCTCAGCTTCCTCTTTTTCTATACCTGTGTCTTCTAGTTCACCTATTCTCTCTACCTCTTCAATCCATGCAGTGACTGCCTCCATTTTATTATGCATCTCATTTATAGTATTTTTTAACTTGTCACAGCTATTTTGAAGGTCCCTAGTCTTTGTATCAATAGCTTCTCTGATGACTTCCATGCTTTTTTCAAGCCCAGCGATTATTTTATGACAATTGTTCTAAATTCTTGCTCAGTTATATTCCTTATATCTGTTTTGAGCAGTTCTGTGGCTGAGACTTTTCCTGGAATTTCTCCAGAGGAGAGTTCTTTTGTTTCATTATTTTGGCTAGCTTTCTGTCTCTTCTCACTTTTAAAGCTTTTTATGCACTGTGAACCTCTTAGTATAGCTCTATTAAAAGAGGCTCATTAACCATCCAGGGCCTTTCCATTCATGAAGTGTTCTTTTAATGGTGTCCCTCGATTTCTCTTGTAGTGCCTTTGGTTATTTTATTTTCCTACTCAATGATATTTGGGACTCTCCATTATGCGAACCATGGCTTGTTTCTTGAGGTAGCCCTGAAAAGGAAAACAGACAGACAAACACATAGGGAACAAAAGCACGCAAACACACAGACAAATCAAACAAGCAAGCAAACCAACAGGGAAAAGAAAATAAAGGAAAAGAAGAGGAAAACGGGGGACAGAAACAGCAAAAGACAAAGGACAGTGTAAAAGCATAAAACCAGTGGAGGGGAGAGATAAGAACGAGATTAGGGAAAATATATCTGGTAGGCAAGAATTAATATAATCATGGCAGTGCATCAATGTTGGTCTTTCCAGACTCCAGGGGGGAAAAGGAGAAAAGAATGGGGAATAAAAGGCGGCTCTCCTGCGTGGATGGGCTGGTTTGGTGTAGGTAGGTCAGGTCCAAGGGGCTGCTCTATGATGACCCACCTTAGTGATTGGAGGGAAAGGAATGGTGACTCCCCAAGCCCGTCTCAAACCAACTGTTGCAAGCCATTCTTTTGACCCAATCTCCCTGTGGCATGGGCAGGCTAAGTTGTTTTTTCCAAGCCCCCCCTCATTTCCAAATCCTAGTCCATGCACTTTAATGTTACCGCCTGAGATGAGATGTACTCCTGCAGGTGGGTGGCTTTCTACCCAGGATTGAGTAAGGGGACTGGGGAACAGCTTCCTTGTGGCACTGCCTGGAATCGACGCACCACTGATCCCAAGGAAAAATGCGCCTGCTAAAGGGAATGATTTTCTCTCCCTACACCCAGCGGTTATATAAGGGATGATAATATCCCTCTACATTCCAGACTTGGGTTTTTCTTTTCCCTAGAAACCGCTATACGAGTGTTTTCAGTCTCTCTGTGTCTTCCCCTTGTCTCTCCGTGACTCTGTGCAGCTCTGCTTGCTCTCCCTGGCTCTGTGCTGGGCTCGAGCTCCCTCCTCTCAGGGCCTCCAGCCCCAGCCCATTTTTATTTCCCTAGTTTGCACTCACTCTGACACCTGTCAGCCTGTCTTCCTTGTGAACTCTGTGTCTTTTCCTCCCACTCTTGCAGATCAGAGTATTGTAGATTCAGTCTTTCCCAGTTTGACAGATGCAGTTGGGTGAAGATTA
>PISW01009295.1:0-62308 GCA_004023785.1 Mungos mungo | reverse complement strand
ATAGGAATCTCAAGAGGCAATGTTTAGGCTTAGGCTGAGGACCAAATCCAGCCTGCTGCCTGTTTTCATAGAGCATGCAAGCTAAAAATATTTTTACAATTTTAAGAAGGTGTACATGTTACTTCACAGCACCCTACCGTTTGTCTCTCGGCCCACAAAGCAAAAGATTTCCCATGCGGCTCTTTACTGAATAACACCCCGGACAGCTCCCTGCTGAAGAAGAGAACACGGCATGCGGACACAGAGCCAGGTCCTACCCACAAGTGCTCGCACATGTCGAGAACCGTGTGTCTCTAGTATGTGGGCTGACATGTCTAGTGTCTGTGTGCAGGCAGCTCTTAGAAAGTGGCCTGCACCCGGGGTGTGAAGGGGCTCTCGCATATGCAGAGGTGTCCGTTTTTGATGGGACGTGTATTAGCAGCCGGATAATGAATTGAACCCGCCGCAGGCAAATACAGTGACGGCGGATTCCGCCTCTCGGCCCTGAGGTGACCACCGCTGAGTTTTTCCTTGGGACTCAAGGACTTTCCTTCTCCCCACCTTCTGTCTTGAATGGAGCTCCACCGTTTTACACGGTCCCAGAACAAAAAGGACCGTGACATTGTTTCACACAAGGGCATGCAATTTCCTTCATGCGCCTTGGCAATTTTTCTTAGGATTTTGACTAACCCAGAATTTATCTTCTATGACGTGAGGATGGACTGAATGCTCTTCCCGCAGGCCAAGAAATCGCTGTCCCTGCATGACCCCTGTCGATCTGCGGTCATTTGCATGTGCTCCACAGCCCACGCGACTCCCGGACCGAGCAGCCAAGTCTGCTAATAACCCGTCACCCGTGAGCCTGCGTCCTGGCACCACTCAGTCAACGTTAACTGCAGAGTGTCATCGAAACTATCACTATTACCGTGTGTGTTGTTTTCCAGCGCAGCGTAACATGTGCTCTAACCAAGATCGGTTGTTCAAAACACCTTTGGCATTTCCAGGACAGAACTTAAAGCAAATGCTCTTTTTTTACTTGTTTTAAAATGAAAAAAAAAAAAAAATAGGCAGGAGGTATTTTCTTCTCTGTGTGTCTGTCTCCAAGGCAAAAAAAATATCGAAGCTCGAAAGTTTCCTCAGAAGTGGCCGCAGACAGGAGGCCTTGCTTGGAGTCCGGTCTGATCAGGGCTGACACTCGCCGGAGGCGAGAAGGTGGGGGTGACTGAGCGGGATTCACACGCGGCCCCGTGCCCTGCAGGTGGTACCCGGTCAGCAGTCCAGCCCTGGGAAGGGCTGAAAAGCCCCCCACGCCGCCGGCCACGGCCCCCCACGCCGCCGGCCACGGCCCCCCACGCCGCCGGCCACGGCCCCCCACGCTGCAGGCCATGGCCCCCCACGCTGCAGGCCACGGCTCTCCCGCACCACCGGCCACAGCTCCCCCACACCACCAGCCACGGCCCCCCACACCGCCAACCACGGCCCCCCACACTGCAGGCCACGGCCCCCGCGCACCGCCGGACGTCAGGTAGTTGATGTCTCACCCTCAGTGTGGGCACACCTGCAAGGGGACACAGGATGCTCCAAGTTTGCGATCATGATGTCCTTCTGCTCTCAGGGCCGGTGATGCACGGACGTTCACCTTGTGAACGGGCATGAAGTTGACAACTCAGCCCGATGAATTTTCACAATTAGTCTCCATGATATTCTCTCTGATACTTTCATTACTGCATCCACCTGGTTAAGCCCTCTGCCTCCACCCCTGATCCTGGGGCTTCCCTGGGGTCCTTGGGGACGACCCAGCTCTGCACTCGGTCACACGGCCACAGGGCCACCAGGACAGGAGTGGGAGCCGCGCATGGTGCCATGTGAGAGACGTCAGAGTGATTGCAGGGCCCTTCCTCTCCTCCCTTCCTGGCCCCTCGGCCTGAATCCCAGCATGAGGACATGCACCAGAGGCTGGGAACAGACACACAGTCGGTCCAAACCACAATTTATTTTTTAAGCTTTATTTATTTTGAGAGACAAAGTGAGAGAGAATCCCAAGCAGGCTCCGTGCTGTCTGCACAGAGCCCGACAAGGGGCTTGAACCCACAAATCATGAGATCATGAGCGGAGCCAAAATCAAGAGTCAGACGCTTAACCGCATGGGCCCCCCAGAGGCCCCCTCCAAATCACAGCTTGGTCAGCAGGACCTCAGCCCCAGTGGAGCCGCAGGGTCGGATGTCCCCGGACCCCACGGTGAGCCAGCTGATGCGAAGACAGGAACTGGAAACAAGGTAACACCAGTGTCTAACGGGTGCTGAGACTGAGATAGGCTGGAAGCCGGGCACGGGATGGCACAGGCACTGCCGTCAGACCCTGCGGGACGGCGGAAACCCTGGAGCTCCACAGGTGAGGGCCGGGCAGGCACAGGGCACCGCGCTTCCGAGCGGTTTGGTGGGAGACTGTGAAACAATGGTAGAAGCAGACCTGCTGACCCTCGCCGTGGCACTTGAGGCAGGAAGAAACACGAGCTTGGAGAGGAGTAAGACTGTTTACAAGAACAGATGAAGGGAAAGAGATGAGATTGGGTAGGAATCGTGGGAATCTGGAACTGCTCCTCATTTCTGAATAGAAACATAAAGTGAAATAAAATACAATAAACTGAAGTGAAGTAAATTAAAATAAAGTGTTTTAGCAGGAAGTCTGTAAACTATTATTTTTTTAATGTTTTATTTATTTTTGAGACAGAGAGAGATAGAGCATGAATGGGGAGGGGGAGAGAGAGAGGGGGACACAGAATCCGAAGCAGCTCCAGGCTCTGAGCTAGCTGTCAGCACAGAGCCTGACATGGGGCTCGAACCCACGAACATGAGACCATGACCTGAGCCGAACTCGGAGGCTTAACTGACTGAGCCACCCAGGCGCCCCATTTTTTGAGCAGAAAGTCTGATAAACAGTCAAGCTTCCCTCTAACAAGAACCACGTTGCTAATCCCAGGGGACTAAAGAAATGGCTTTTGTTCTGAGGATTTGGGGCAGGAAAATCTTAGTCACCATGTGATAGCGCTGCCTCACTGTCATGGTCTTCCGAGGTGACTTGTTTTCAGGAGGGCAGGTGGGAGGGCGTGTGAGTCTGCTCTCACTCCCTGCTCCCCTGGGGCATGAGAATGAGAAGAAATGAGGATGCGGACCTGAGCTCAGCCACACTCACTCACGTCCTCACGCCGTGAGCCATGTTGCTGGGAGCCTTTGGAATTTGGGGTCTTTGTTACATCAGCAAAGTTGACAGATAATTAATTTTTAGGTAAGCAATATTGCCCGTTTTACAATATTAAGAAATAGAGGCTCAGCGATGGTAAGAAACTAGCCTCAGATCACAGCTACGAGTGAAGGCGTGAAGTCACGTCCAGCCCCTTCTCCCTGCAGGCACACAGTTCTGCTCCGCAAACCCCAACAGGTCACTTTGCAAAATCGACACTGAAATTTGTTGCATGGATACGTAAATGGGTAATTTTTTTAAATGTCTTTTCTCAGTTTATACCTGAGTCTCAGTTTT
The DNA here is from genome assembly GCA_004023785.1 of Mungos mungo. NCBI lineage: Eukaryota > Metazoa > Chordata > Mammalia > Carnivora > Herpestidae > Mungos > Mungos mungo. Next base: position 58,792 of record PISW01009295.1, on the reverse strand, counting down.
GAACAGAAGTTGGAGAATCAGCCAATTTTCTAAAAAACTATGCACCAATTCTAGGTCTCAGGAAAAGTGCAGTTATGGAGAAGCTTCGCGTTGGGAGATCCTGCCTCACCACCTCATCGCTCCATTTATATAGTTAGTGCCAGGACACATCTGCCACCTCCCCTCCCCCTGTTCTTCAGAGCGTGTCTTCGTGACCCAGGGAGAGCCGCCTTCTCCCAGCACATCGAATCCCACCGAACTGCTAGGATTCCCCAGTGTCCGCACATCGATGGAAGGAAGACGAAAAGAGGAAGGTAGGATCCCATCCAGTACCTTAGAACAGCTCACCACATAGCGTCTGAGCTTCCCTGCTGCTCTAACGCTCTCTTAACACTTGTCTGTAAGGTGGGATACTTACTGTACTTTATAGGGTTGTTTTATTTTGTTTTATGAGCACTTAGAGGCAGTGCACATGGATAAATGCTTTGTTGGCTAACACACGGGAAATAGATGGAGCAGCCTGGTCTGACTCAACACATGTCTGCTGAGGCGCTGGGTACTTACAGCATCGTACGAGATGCGGATGCTCTTGGGCGCACGGTTCCCTGCTCTCAAAGTGCTTACGGGGAGGTAGAGGCAGGACGCAGATGGACACTTCCGCTCTGATTCCATGGGTGTGTGCTGTGTGGTTGCACGCACCACTGCGTACGGTCAGCAGGGTCGCGCCTGCCTCGAATGGCAGATGGGGATTCTGAGAGGTGGGTCAGGTGAGGAGTGAGGTGAGGCGGGCATGGGATACAGCAGATTAAACTGTTAGACACTTGTTTCCCTTACTGGCCCTGAGGATTACAATCTGTGCTCGTTTACTGTTATACGAAGCTAATGCACCACCATAGCCGTGGCCAGTGACCAATTCCAGTAAGAAGGTCCTTAAAAAACTGCAAAGTGCTTGTTAATAAATTAGCTCATTTGCCCCATAAAACTGGCCTATGAAATAGGAACGGGCAGTATGATGATCACTGTCCTTCCAGAGACTGTGGATTGCACGATTCACCCGCAGAAGCAGGGACGGAGCCCAGATCCCGTAATCACTCAGCTCACTGTATCATGAGCCAAGTATGTGAGACCCGACCGAGTGTATAGATCCAGTAGAATCTCCAGAAATTGCTTTTCTGGCCGCCTACTTCATTCAACGACAATTATTTATTGGGGTTCGACTCTGTGACGTAACCTACATCGGCCTTAAAGACGAAGTCAGGACAAACCTTCTTCCTCGCGTCTGCATCCTGCCGACGTGAAAACCCAGGAAGACAAGTAAGTAACGCACATGCCACATTAAATAGGACTCATGCTGAGGAAAACATACGGAAACAGCAAATAGCGTGCAGGCGGAGCTTCCCCCTCATTGCAGCTTGCCCTCGACCGTGCGGGGCGGTCTGTTACCTGCAGGAACGTGTTCACCTATTTACGTATTGCAGATAAGCCAGGAGCACAGGGGTTCTGACCAGCAGGATTGTAGCTCAGGGGGCTTCCCTGTACTTTAAATACTGGGGACTCTGTAGTTGACATAAATCAGCATCTTAGACAAATCCTATCTTCCTACGGATTTTCCGCCCTGGAAGAAGAGATGCACATAAACTTTAGCTTATTTTCTGATGTAAGCACAGCCTTGACTCAGTTAAGAGATGCCCATCATTAAAATAGTCATCAGCGTCAAGTGCTTATTTCCTAGAACCCTCTGTAATCAGGCCAACTACTTAATTGACATGTTTCTATTTCCACTTGAATGGGCTAAAAAGGGAATCTTACAGGATGTAGACAAAGTTAGGTGATTAAAACTCTTATGAAAAGTTTAATTATCCAGAAGCAACCAAGCATCCCTGCAGTAAAATAGAGCAGATAAATCATCCATAAAACACAGCAAATATGCACGGCCTCAGAAAGCAACAGACAGACATGGAGCGGAAACGGCGCTGCGGGTATAGAGAACTTCAGCTGGGCCAACCTTACTCTCCTCCCGTTTCCTTCTCCTCTCAGGGGCTTGTGGAGCTGGATTTGTGTAGAATGTTGAGGGTTTGCAAGAGACAAAGCCGTGCGTTTACTTCGCATAGAATACCAACCCTGAACCTTGACTACACCGGAGAGTGATCGGGGGATTTTAGAAGTGCAAGCAGTGTTTGGAGCAGTGGTTTTCAACAGTAGCCGAATCATGGAAAGAGCCAAAATGTCCATCTACTCGTGAATGGATAAAAAAAATTGTGGCTTATGCATCTAAGGAATACCACTTGGCAATGAGAAAGAATGAAATTCTTCCATTTGCAGCGATGTGGACGGAACTGGAGGGTATAACGCTGAGTGAAATAAGTCAGAGAAGGACAGATATCATATGTTTTCACTCATGTGGAACTTGAGAAACTTAACAGAAGACCATGGGGGGAAGGGAAGGGGAAAAATACTTACAAACAGAGAGAGGGAGGGAGGAAAATAATAAGAGACTCTTAAATAACAGAGAACAAGCTGAGGGCTGAAGGGAGGTGCAGAGGAGGGGGGAAATGGGTGAGGGGCACTGAGGAGGGCACTTGTTGGGGTGAGCCCTGGGTGTTGTACGTAAGCGATGAATTACGGGACTCTGCCCCCAAAACCAAGACCACACTGTATATACTACTTGTTAGCTAACATGACAATGTATTATTTACTTTTTAAAAAGTGCCAAGCAGCCAGTCCCGACCGCGTAGACTGATTGGGCACGACCTGGGCACCCAAGGAGTCTCATTTTCATCCGGGGCCAAGGAACGTGGAGCTGGGCCGGGAGAAGTAATTCTCGTGTTCAGTGGTGTGGAAAGTGGCAGTGGCCACAAAGCAGGTGAGCAGCTGTGATTTCCTGACTGTGTTCCTGCTTTGCAGTGCATGTGCCCGTGGAGGCCAGGACCGAGGGGCTGGGCATCCACGGAGCTGCCGGAACAGAGCCTCCGTGGTCATCTCAGCGGCCCTGGGGGCAGAGTGAGACCCGGTCTGTGCTCACGCAAGGTGGGCACGTGCCCAGTGCTGGTGGAAGGTACGTGCCTTACGTGCCTTATCTTCTAAAACACCTTATTTGACTACAAGCACTAGGCTCCATGAGCCCCACCCATGTTTCTGCATTTACCACTTACCTTCTTGGTTGTTTAAGAGCACAGAATAAACACAAAACCAGACCCTGTGTCTCAAGTTTGGGTTTGGAAAGCGTGATCACCGGACCCGGAAACCTCTGCGAGTGAGGAGCAAAGGGCAGAGAAGAAGGTTGGACGGTGCTGAGGGTACCCACTCCTCAGTTACAGGAAAGCTGTCCCCCACTGCGTCACCGTCCGGGGAAAGATGATGAACCTTCACCCACTGAAAACACGCGACACGAGGCCAGCCTGGCCTCTGGGGACAGCAGTAGTCAGTTGTTTGTGAGTTGAGGTAGAGAAATCTGATTGGAGAACTCACTCTGAAAACCCAGAGCCTCCTGTCGGGAACGTGGGCTTCTGGGTGCAGAAGCCTCTGCGCCGTTGGCCGGGTGGTCTTGCTCCGATCCTGAAATCTGGCTTGTAGTTTGGGTGACAAAAAGGAGAGGGACAAGGGTCAGAAGCCCCCAAAGTGATTTTTAAAATCCATTATAAATGTTTCTCTGCTTCTGCCTTTCTTCTCCCGCTTAGCGCCCTGCACCGCTGCAAGAGCCCAGGGCGGGCGCAGCTCCCCGCCGCCGGGGGATGCACAGATGAGAGTGCGGCCCCGCCAGGCGGCGGCCAAAGCCACAGGCCCCGGTGAGTCCTGGGCTCGATGCTCTGGGGCAGGGTTGATAAACGAAAAGGTGAGTCCCCTGCGTCGGGCCGTCGTGCGGAGGAGAGCTGGGGCATCTGGAAAGTGTACTAAATGTAGGACTGTTTGGAGGCACCCGAGGGGCTCCGTCTGTCGATCGTCTGACTTCAGCTCAGATCATGATCTCACGGCTCTTGAGTTCGATTCCCGCGTCAGGTCCTGTGCTGGCAGCTCAGAGCCTGGAGCCTGCTTCGGAAGCTTCCGGGCCTGCTCTCCCATGCTCGCGCTCTGTCTCTCTTTCTCAAAAATAAATAAACGTTAAAATAAATAAACAAACAAACAAAGAAATAAATAAATGTAGGACTGTTTGTCCAGAGATCTGGAGACATTTAACCTGGAGGAACGCTCAGGGGCCAGACGGCCGCCTTGGATATTGGCGGGTGCCTCTTCCGGAAGGCCTGCATACACCGTAAGCGGGGCCAGAACACACCAAGACCCATGCTAAGAAGTGGGAACCATGAAGAATCACAGGCAGACCCATAGAAACACGAGGCCTGTTGACAACACCAGCTTGGAAACGACGTTTATGGAGACACCAGGGGACGTCCCGACAGCCAGAGCCTCGGGGGAGCCCTGCAGGGGGAGGGCAGGTGGGACGAAAGCCACGCCCAGGTCCTTCCCGACTCCCAGGGAGCACCGGCAGGGCGTCATCAGCGTCGGCAGGACCTCGCCGCGGCGCGGCCGTCCTCTGAGCCGCCTTCCCGCAGGTTCACTGCACAACCTTCCTGAACGAGGAAGTTCCCTTCCCCAGCGTCGCTCCGCTAGAGCAGCGCCGGCTGACACCGCATGCCGGCGGGACCTCTTCCGCCGTGTGTGTCCCTGTGCCGGTCACGTGATGGATGAGGCCGGGTTTGCATCCTGTGATGTCAGCCTCCGGATAGGGCGCTCGCCTCCACCGCACAGAATTGCATTATCTCTAATGGTTCATCGGGTCTGAAATTCAGTATTTGATCTTGTTTTATTATCTTTCCCAGCTACATTCTATACCTAATTTTTCCCTGAAATGAACAGTATTGATTTACTTATTAAATATTGTCTTCCTACTGTGAATTTTTCACATAAGCAGAATGATGAATCCTTTTTAGAAAATAATGATCATCCGCAGCACAGTGGCTGCAGTGCGGGTCTCACGAGGAGACGTGGCCGGACTTGAACTACATACGGAGCCTAAGCGCCGTCCTGGAGTCTCCGGATTAAAGCTCACACACTGATTCTATCTCCTCGAGAGGAAGAGTAATCAATAAGTGATTATATTCCTAAAGTACATTGCATTTCAGGTCTTGTTCTGTCCAGGCCGTCAGGAAGTACTGGGCACTGCAGGTTAAATCTGAGGGCGGAAGAGGGACGGGTCGAGTTGTTTGCGGCTGGGGGAGATTTCAGAACACGGCACAGCGAATGGCGGAATTCCGTGTCTTCATGAAGCAGATATTCCTTCCTAAAATACATTCCGAGCTGAGTCTCAGCCTCCACGGAAAGCAAGGCCAGGACCATCCCAGCACTCTGCCTTCCCGTGCGGGACGGTCTCCCCCGATCTGGACAATCCCGGGGCTGCAGGATGTCCCCCGCCCGGACCCGCAGGGTCTCCTCTGAGGGACGCCCTCTCCAGGACGCACCACCTCCTCCCTCCTCAGCTGCCGGCGTCCGTTAGCTGCCTGTGCACCACGGACCACTGTCAACACGATGGCTAGACCATCCCCACCTGCTTTTCCTCTGGAGTCAAAAGACCTCGATGGCACGTGCTGCCATGACCTCTGACCTCTCCAGAAGATAGAAAAATCAAGTTGGCTGCCTCATTTTAGAAAGGTAATAGAGCCTGATATTAATGCCCGGCAGAAGGGCATAAAGGACAAAACTGCACACTTATTGTTTCTGATCCAGGCAGCGGTGCAGCCCCCACCCCACAAGGGGCTCTGAGAACCCGGGGGCTCAGGACGCGCCACGGCTGCTCCTGGCCCCAGGGGCTAGCTCCCTCCCTGTAGGATGTGTGTCTGCAGGAGTGCGTGTGCGCATGTGTGCTTCCTGCAACGAGACGCCCAGCGGAGACACTACGATTCCGTCAGAAAGAACAACACATAGTCCAGAGGCAGACGCGACGGCCCGGGGAGGGCTGTCTGCAGCAGACCCATGCGGAAGGCACCAAGAACGGGCATGTTTAAGGAGCTCCCATAAAACACAAGGAAAAGGGACCAAAAAAAAAAAAAAAAGAAAAATAGTCAAAGGCTATCAAGAGGAAATTAAAGAAGAAATACAAATGGCCAATAAGCATGTGAAAGATGACCAACTTGATTAATACACAAGGAAATACAAAATAAAACAAATCGGGATCTTTGGCTTATCGTGCTGTCAGAGACTCTAAAGGCCAATATATTATGGGAAAAACAGGGAGAAAACACCTAACAGGTTGTTGTGAAAGACAATTGGACAATATCCGTCAGCGTTTTGTGATTACATATTTTTGCCATGTAATTCTGTGTCGGTTGGATCTATTTAGTGGAAACGAGCCTCTGTTCAAAAATGCATTTATTGTAGCATTTTTGTAATAATAATAAAAAATAGAAACCACGCTATGTCCACCAGAGCTGGATAAGATGGTCCAAACCTCTGGTCCAAGTGCATTCATGTACTCGTGTGCAAGTATCTAATACAAATGAAAATGAATAAACCCTTGGCAGCCTCCAGAAGGATGAGAAGGCATGGAAATCAGAGGGGGCGAGCCAACATGGAGGAGGCCACCTCTTGTCCCGTGGAGGAGGGAACAGGGAAGGGATTCCTGCGTGAGCAGCGGGTTGTCCCGGATAGACAGGAGCTGGGTGGTGCTTCCAGATTCAGAGGGGATTGAGGATCGGGCTGAGTTGCAGGGACCTGGGCAGGTCTGATGCCAGGAACCCCAGGAAATTCTCTTCTGATTGTCCACTGTCTCTGTTTTCCCAGGGAGGGAGGTGGGAAGGTCGCCGGCTGGGAGTGGCGCTCCAGCTGAGGGCCGGGGGTCTGGAAAGCGGGGAAGTGGGTGGGGTCAGGAAATGGAGTGGGGAGGGAGTCACCTGAGCTTGACACGCATGAGTTTAAGGAAGGCTTGAGCACGGGGAGTGTCCCCCAGGCTCGTCAGCCGCAGGCTAGTCTGAGCAGAGTCCCATCCGGACAAGCAGGTGATAGAGGTGAGGACACGCCCAAGGGTGTGATTTTGGGGTCAGCCAGATAAAGAAGGGAGGGGGTGGGAGGGGTGGGGAAAGGTTTCCGGAGCCAGCATCTAAGAGACAGCAGGCGAGGAGGCCGAGAGGCAGTGGTCAGAGAGGAGTGCTTGCTGCTGGGTTTTGGAGGCCTTACCGTCACTGGCCGGGGTGATTGAGGACAGAAGAGAGAGGCCACGGGTGGGCAGGCTGGGTACTGGGGGAAGTCTGTCCAGGACCTGATCCAGGACCAGTGCTGAGGGCCGGGGAGCACAGACCCAGGTCATGGGAGTGAAGCGGAGGCTTCTGGGGAGGGTCATGGCATAGAAGCGATCAGCACTGCCCCCGGGGTCCCGTGGTAAGAGGGGTGGGAGAGAGAACACTCTCACCAGGGGAGAAAGGGAGACGTGGACAGGGGCATCTGGGGCACAAACTGCCCCCTCCAGGCTCTGCTGGCCCCCTCTGCGAGGTCTGGGCCACGCCCCGCAAACATCCCACCCACAGATCTCCACCCACATACTCCTGAGCGTCTCTAGCGCAGCAGCAGGATGGGAAAGGCAGTGTTGGGGAAGGGATGGGGACAGGAGCAGTGCGCTGGTGGGGCCTGAGCCCCAGGGGAGCCTCCGGGAATGAGCGGGGGCATGGCGCCGTGCCGCCGTGAGGGCACAGAGTGCCCTGGAGACAGCACACTCTTCCTGGTGGGCTCAGGGGGCGGGGGGAGTTCTGGGACAGATAGGCGTCTGAGCCCGTGGACTGAGCAGAGGAGAAGGCCCTGCCCAGTGTGGGCTCCCCCACCCGCTGAGGTCCTGAGTAGGACGAAAGGGGGAAGGAAAGGAGTATTCAGCCTCTCTGCCTGAGCTGGGAAACCCTTCTCTTGACCCAGAGCCTCAGCCCCCAGTTCTCAGACCTCCGGCCTCAGAATGGATTATACCACTCACTTCCCTGGGCCTCCAGTGTATGGATGGCAGACTGTGGGACTTCCCCTGCAGAACCATATGCACCAGTTCCTATAATTAATCTACCTAACTATCCATACATCCACCCATCCGTCCATCCATCCATGTAACCATTCACCTGTTTATCCATCCATCCATCCATCCATCCATCCATCCATCCACCCAGCCATCCATCCATGTAATCATCTATCTATATGTCCATCTACTTATCCATTCATCTGTCCCTCTATCTTTCCATCCATTTATCTTTCCATCCATCCATCCACCTGTTTATCCATCCATCCATGTAAACATCTATCTATCCATCTATTTATTCATCCATCTGTATATCCATCTACCCATCTATCTATCCATCCATGTATCTATCTATCTATCCATCTATCCACCTATTTATCCATCCATCCATCTATCCACTCATGTATCTATCTGTCCATGTATCTATTCATCTATCTATCCATCCAGCTAATTTCATCATGTCTTCTGTCCCATGGGGAGCTCAGGACTCCTAGATGCCCCTTAACCCTCTGTGTTAGTCAGGATTCTCTAGAGAAACAAGACCAACAAGATAGATAGAGAAATGGGTGGATAGATAGATGGGCATATGGATGGAAGGATGGATGGATGAGTGGATGGGTGGGTGGATAAATAGATGGATAGATAGATATTACATGAATGGAGAGCTGGATGGATGGATGGACGGATGGATGGATGGGTGGATGGGTGGATGGGTGGGTGGATGGATGGGTGGATGGGTGAATAGGTGGATGGATGGATGGATGGATAGATGGATGAGTGGATGGATGGGTGGATGGATGTCTCTCCTGGCTGACCTGCTGTCATTCTCTTACTCACACCACCCAAGAACATCTTTGCTCTTCCTCTGTCTGTAAAGCTTTTCTCCCCCAAGACCACTCCTCACTGTCCTTGGAAATATCACACAGATGGTGCGGCCCCTCCTCCCCTCATTTTGGGGGCTAAAAAAACTTCATACACATCCCTATTAGCATTCTGAATGGTGATTTTGTAGATATCTGTTTTCTTTTTATGTTGACAGACTTTGAAGATGGGAGACATGTTTAGACACCTCCATACGTTGTACCCAGCACTTGACAGACATTCAATAAATGATGGGTGGGTGATGAGAAGGAAGAAAAGGACCAATATCCATGGCCCCTAGATGAGGGGGGGGGAGAGAGAAGGAAAAGAAGCAAGAGGGGAGAAAGAAAAGAAAGGGAAGGGAAGGGAAAGAAAGAGAAGGGGAGGGACAAGGGGGAAGGAAGGAAGGAAAGGAAAGAAGGAAAGGGAACGGAAGAGAGTGGGGGAAGAGAGGGAGGGAAGGAAAAGAGACCCTGGTCCATTGGGCCGTTCCCGGATTATGTAGTCAACAATACGGGCCCCATATCTCCTCCTTTGGATATTTTTGCAGCAGCATCCTGTCCCCCACGTCCCTATTATGGCTCAGGCTCAGGATGTGCAAGGTCATGCTCTGGGAACAAATTAAACCTGAGATCTGCAAGCTTCGCATGAAAGGTTATTTCCTGTTCACAGTCTCCAAGGGGATCCTGGGGAAGGCTCTGAGCCTCAGCTTCCCTCAGGGTTCCGGCCTGAGAGAGGCTGAGCTCACCAGTGGGGTTTTGGGGTGGGGAGAGGGCCGAGGGTCCCGTGGAAGCTTCCATACCCTCCGCTCACTGGCCAGGACTAGTGGCAGGGTCCCGACTAACTGCAGGACAACTGGGGAGCACTGGGCGTTCAGGCGGCACTGCTGTGTCCCCCACTCCAGACCTGGGCTGGTCTGCTGGGAAAGAAGGCAGTGATGGAACGAAGCATCGGAGGGGACTGCCCCTCTCAGGACCCCCTGCCGTGCTAAGAGCGGACCTTCGATGCAGAAAAAGGCTAAGACACCAGAAGCTCCAAAGAGCAAGACGCCTCGATGCAGGACGGTGGCCGGGCGTGGGCGGTAATCCAGCCACATGGACGGCTTCTCAGGCCACAGACGCCCGGCCACCTGTGTGCGCCAGACCATCCACATGGGGAAACGGGGAAACAGCATGACCTCAGAGGGGAAATGCCATCTGGCACTGCCCTGCATGTGAGGACCACGTCCTTTCGCGAACACGAGCCCCTCCATTTATCCCCAGAAGATGCTGGTCACCGGGAGCTGAGCAGTTAGTGTGCGGGAGATCCCAGGCTGCGGCCAAGGCCCAGGTGGCGTGAGATTAGGGAACTCGCGGAAGCAGAGTGCGCTCCTAATCCCTTCTGGAGGGTTCTGAGGCACGGAGTCGAGTTATCAAAGACTCAGAGGACGCGCGGCAAGTCCCTGGCCAGCGAGGCAGGGGGAAGCCCACGGAAGCTTGGGGGTCAGGAGAGAGGGGCCACGCGTGGGGCCGGGCGAGGGTATGGGTGCACCTTTCTCCCGAGCTTGAGTGCCTGCTTTGTCCCCCGCACGCACCCCACCTGGGAGGTGGTGACGCCTGGGGTGGGCGGGCCAGGGAAGCCACGCTCCCACCTGTCCCTGCTTTAAACCTTCTCCCTCCTGGCATCCATCCTGTCCGCTGCGTGGTGGCCGGAGGTTTCCTGAGCCACCCGGTGACCTTCCACGCTCCACATCGTCCCTTCAGTGAGCAACGCAAAGGTCAGCACAGACAGACACGCTCCTCCAGGGTAGCTGGGGACAGAGGGGAAGGTGTGCACGCGCGCGCGCACACACACACACACACACACTCACACACACACATCACTTACGCCCATGAGGGGACTGACTAGCAGAGAAGGCAGAGCCATGGGAGGTGTCAGGTCGGGAGGTGACAAGACCAGGTCTCCATTCCCAGGACCACAGTCTGAAGGCAGGTGCGAAGGACAGAGGGGGCCCTGCTGTCCCCAGGACAGCGTGTGGAGAGTGGCGGCAGGAGCAGGTGGAGCCGGGGCGGGGGGGGGGGGCAACTCCTGCAGGCGTGCGTGTGCACAGGAGTGTGTGTGTGTGTGTGCACATGAGTGTGTGTGTGCATGTGTGTGTCATGTGTGCATACATGTGTGCCTGTGTGTGTGTCCTGCGTGCACCCACAGGGCCAGTGAAGGAACCCCTGAGTATTTCCTGGGAGTTACAAGAAGAACCCGGCTGGGTCACTCCCGGCCCCTCCCTAACCCCCAGCTGTGAGACGGAAGTCCTGGTCCCTCTACCTCCCTGTGCCCGCTCGTCCCCTCTCCCTGGGCTGGCAGCGCCCACCAGGACCCTAACTCCGCCCAGCGTGCACACCGGCGGCCCCAGGACAGCGCCCGGCAAGAAGTGGGCAAAGGGAATGTGTGTGACCGGCTGGGTCTCCGCGGCCACGGGCATCCTGGATGGAAGCCAGGTCCAGGACGTGTCTGCTGTGGTCACACACGCACGTGCAACTGTTACGTGTACGGGACACCATCCAGAAACGATCCCCACGTCCCTTCTGCACACACGTTTGCGTCGTGTCTGCTACGCAGGCCGTTTGTGACCGCAGAGACTTCTGCTATTGGCTGACCGCCTCCTGGGACCCGGAGGACAGGAGGTGAGGGATGCTTCCGCTCCGAGTCTCCATGGAGAAGACCGGAAGTTTCCAGTTAGGGCAGAAGGGTGCAGACAGACCTGTGCTGCTCACACCTCACCGTGCGGAGATGCATGTGTGCAGCCCCACTGCACACTTACAGTAAGAGTGACGAAGCCGCAGGTATTCTGAGAATCCCAAACCCTGGCCCCGCCTCCTGGTTTCATGTGAACGCGCAACCTAAATACTTCCCTCAGTTTCTGGAATGTCTCCGAGGCATGTTTTCCCCTCCAGGGACAGACCACAGACATCATGATTTCTGTGGGTCATTTTCAAAACAGTCATTCAATGAAAGCCATAGACAAGTCCTTCTGTCTCCCAGCACCCCCACCCCCCACAAAAATAAGTCCCCTAATGACAGGGTGTGTGATGGGGCCACAGGATACAGCCAAGGAGCAGCGAAGGCTGTGGGGAGGCTGTGAATGAAATGGAAGCGGTGATGACCTTGACCGCGGCGCTGGCCTCCTGCAGAAAGCAGGCCGCCCGCCTCTCCATGTGCACACAGGGACATTCGTCCTCCTCGGTGGGACGTCCAGTCCGTGGGGCTGACCAGGAGCCGCAGGGAGCCATCTAAAAAAGGCTTACCGTGCAGACAAAATGTGCGGCGTGTGCCGCTTCCGTTTTCTAACGGTGTCAGGGGAGGGGGAGAGGGACCGGGCAGGCACCGCGTCCGGTGACAGTAATGACCGTGGACACGTCCTGGCACACAGCTCGGGGCCCCTGGTGGCGGGGTCCTGTCTCTGCTGCAGACACCCCACCCTGCAGGCCCTCATTGTTCAGACCATTGACGGACGGTCGTTGAGGCTGCCTCGGCCTCTAGTCTAAATAAACGCACACCTGAACCTATTTACCCTTGTTTTCTTCCCCCTTTTATTTTTTCCTCCTTTGCCGTTGTCTTTCCTGTGCCGTCGCACCCACCCTCAGAGCCGCTGGCCAGGCTGCACCTCAGGAGGGCTCCGTCTTTCACAGTCTTTCCCTCCCCATCAGATGCTCCCAGAGCCTGCTGTGCACCCCCGTCTCTGACTCCCGGGAGCACTGTGGCACAAGGTCTCTGGGCTCCCGTCCTCTCTCCCCAAGGATGGCGACACCTCCCTGGCACCGTAGTCCTCGGATTACACGTAACGCATACAACACGCCAGCGCGGCCCCTCAGCGCAGGTAAGGGCTCCGTGCTCAGGGGTTATAACTAGCAATTCTCACCGGGAAGTATCTGATTGTGTGAAAATGCATTAATTCAAACGCTGCCTTTTTAGAAACATCAAGTCACCTCCGATGTGTAAGATAATCGATGCAAGTAGATGATGTGTTCAGAAACCCCACGCTACGTGGCAGAACCAAATAACTGGCCGTGGAGTAAGACTCAGCTGGGGAGCCATGTGATAAATGGAATAAAACATCGCTGTGCCTCCCAGTATTTTCTTGTTCTTGTTTTATAGTTTATTGTCGAGTTGGTTTCCATGTAAACCTCCTAATATTTTCAATAAGGTGGACGGCGCACCAGACCGTTGGGTCGAGGGATGCGGTCCCCCTGGGAGCCAGGTGGCTTGGGTCGAATCCTCCGCTACACCTGGGGAAACAATGGTTCTGGGCCCCATTTCTCGTTGGTGAAAAGAAGATCCTGACCACACCCACCCCCGGGATGACTGTTCGGAGGACTAACCTGCGCAGTACGTTCACCGTGTGCCAAGCGCCCTGTGTAGAGTCGGGCACTCCACACATGCGTGTGTGTTTTCCATTTGGCCTCTGCCCCAAGGAGGGGTGCCCGGCGGCTCAGTCGGCGAAGCATCTGACTCTCGATCTCGGCTCAGGTCATGATCTCATGGTTCCTGAGTTCAAGCCCCACATCAGGATCTGTGCTGACGGTGAGAAGCCCCCTTGGGACTCTCCCTCTCTCTCTCTCTCTCTCTCAAAATAAATAAACACTAAAACAAAAGAAGCCCCAGGCCACGGTGGCCCCTAACCATGAAGTGCCAGGGGTCTGCTACAGCTCCCCACCCTCTCTGTTTGCTCGATTCCTCCTATTTCACATGAGAATCAAGCAAACATGGAAGTGCGCCTACGTAGCTCGACCCTAGCTCTCACATCCTCCTTTCCAGAATCATATAGCAGCCAAAGCAGGCAATCCGGAAGAGGAAATTCTAAGATTCAGTGCTGGTCTAATGTTCACGCATCGGTCCGAGATTCTGCTCTCTGGTTGCATGTTATCCAAGAACCCAGGGAGTTCTTCACCTACAGGTTCACTCATGGACAGTTGCCCAGGTTGTAGCCCACCCAAAAATGCTTGACCAAGAGAGGGCGCGGCTGGAGCCTTCCTCACTGCAGGTGCTTGGGTGCCGACCTGACGCGATCTGGGAGAGGGGGCTCCTGGGGGTGGGGGCTGGTGACGAGGACATCCCGACGTGGCGAAACAAAGCCAGTGAGACTATAACCAAAGTACTCGGTTGTATAGTTAAATCGTTGGGTGGCATTCAGAATTTGTAACGAGTGTAATAATTTTGTATGGCAAATTCTAAACTCGCAATCCTGGTTTTATCAGGGGCGGGGCTGTGGCCTCACGGGCCTGCCCGAAACACTCAAGCGAGTAAAGGGCCTGATGAAGTCATCTGAGAAGATGCCCAGTGGTGCCGTCAGGTGCCTGCAGAGCTGAGGAAACGGCAGATCTGAGACAAACCGATGCTCCTGGAATCACACGAGCGAGTCCGTCTTCTTTCTGGTGAAACAGAGCAGAACTGTGGCTCCCGACCCTCTGCCCCACGAAGGCCACCCTGGCCGTGCGCCCGCGCCCCAGCACCGTCTGAGAACTCCACGTGTCCCGGACACGAGCGTGTGCTGTCAGTGTCCATCATTAACGTCTGACCGCGCCTGGTGGGGGGCTTCCTCCTGGACAAACTCCCCTTCAGTGAAAAGGCCGGTCAGGGTAGGGGGCGGGGGGTGTCCGATGGGGGGTCCCCAGGGGCCCAAGAGGAAGGCTCTGGTGGACGGCCGTCCGGACACGCACAGACTGACCCCGGGCGGGAACAGGTGGGCGGAGCTTTCCTGTTCGCTCAGACCTGTTACTTCCCACTGATCTTCCAGGAAACCTGCATCTCTGCGTCGTTCGGAAACGACTTCAAGCCTCACCCCAACCCAGGCCCCTTCCCGGGGCTCCGTCCGTGAGGTGGGACAGTGCTCCGGTCACGGCCTGGCCACCCGCGCTGTGCCGTCTTTGACCGTCACTGGGCTCTCGGATCCCCGCTTCTGCACCTGTGCCGCCAGGGGAGCGTCATAGAAGCCACCGGCCCGGGCTGATGGTCAGCACAGGAGCAGGGGAACCGTGTGAGGGGGGACTGGCGTACCCACCTGACAGCAAACCTCAACAGGCAGCGCTGCTGTTTGGAGGGGTCGGGGGTCACCATCCACTCGGGAAGCTCCTGCTCTCTGCACCCGCCTCACATCCACCCCACGCCCCGTATCACACCGCACCCTGCTGTCTACACGGCTTCCTCCAGACACTGTTCTGCTTCCGGCTGCTAACTGTAAGGACTGCATGGATGGACGTGTACATGTGTGCATGTGTGCGCGGGTGTGTGCAGGTGTGTGTGCACGTGTGTGTGGGTGTGTGCCGGAGTGTGCATGTGCGAGGGTGTGTGTGCATACGCACGGGTGCACTGTGTGCCCGTGTGCGGGTGCGCTGGTGTAGGTGCATATGCACGGGTGTGTGTAGGTGTGTGCATGTGTGAGGGTGCCTGCATGTGCACGCACGGACAGATCACAACCCCCTGGAAGGCATGCATCCTGTTTCAGGTCGTGAGCCTCACCTCAGCTCACACTTACCGCACGTGCTCACTCAGTCCCTGCAAAGGAACCCGTCGGTCACTGGCGATTCGGATACATTGCTAAGTTTCCTTCACACGGATTACACTTCCCGGGAAAGATTGAGCCTATGTCTTTACAGGACATTTCAGATGAAATTCTTTTGTACTTCAAAATTAAAATACTATTTTTCTCATCGGGGCTTTCATTCAGACGTATTATTGACGCACCAGAAACCAGAGGCCAGGATTCAGGTAAGACCTGGAGACAGGCTTTGTTCAGCCAGACCAAATGTTTTACAAAAAATAGCGCCATTTCCATTTTTATAGGGAAAACCTAAATGTCAGGACTTCCCTCGAAAAGTCCGATCTGACCATAGGGAGCCCCTTTTCCTTCAGGGCTCAAGTCTGTGGCTTCATTGCTCAGATGCGATGTGCCCATCCCCCACCTGCTCCGCCTGGTGCAATATGTCCGCACAAACACTCGTTTCCGGCAAGATCTCTCCCGTGTCTCCTCCGGGGCTGCTGGAGAACCTGGGTGGGGACCTCTGTGGAACCCAGAGGGGCCTCCGCAGAGCGAATGTGCCTCCGTGCGAAACCCAGGTCCCAGAAACTGCTCCCAGACGTGCCTTTGACATACACCACAGTTCTTGCAAACAGGTCCTTTAAATAATTCCAAAATATTTCAGACTTCTCGTCTCTTAAATGTGAATAGTTAGCCTGAACGTTCGTTATTAGTCTGCCATACATTTATTTCATTGGCTACTTAACATAATGGCACATGGTCCCCAAAGTTCAGGCGGGGCTCTGATTGTAATTTGGCAAGCACTCCCGGATCCCTGTGATTTCAGGGACATTTCCAAAGTACGCTCAGGCAGTGAAAAACAAGGCACCGCAATACATTTGCAATTTAAGACTTCTGGCGAAATAAGAATTCTGCCTGGAAGATCTATGCGTTCTCTAGAATAGTATTCTCTCCACTTCCAGAAGGAACGCACACGTCGTAGAAGCTTCTGGCTTATAATAATCAGCCACTCACTACATTACCAGGTTGTTAATTCAATTTTTCCTTACAGGTCTATGGTTTTTTTTTAACCAAGAAATACAAAATACATGACGGACTATGTTCTAAGACAACAAAGGCCCATTATTCCGAGAGTGTGTGTTCACATTAAATTACAAGAGGAAGAAAGAGAAGATTTGGGAGCTTATTTTAACAAAAGAAACTACTTCAAGTAGCAATTAGTATTTGGCGGTTTATGTTCCGTTGGGGAAATAGATCACAAGTTTAAAAATCGTGACAACAATTGATGATCCTATTTCCTAACTCATGGGTCTCCCAGGATGCTGTGGGTCTAACAAAGGAACGTTTGTGACGCATAATCATTATCCCTGCGCCCAATCATTACAAAGAAATATTTCTGAGAAATGGATGGAAAGGGGGCTTAACACACTGCCTCTGGCAACAGCATTCATTAGGGGCTCGGTAGAAGAAAAAGTACATTGTAATGTACTGAAACCTTTCAGTATACAAAAGAGTGACAGGGATTTTTTCTCAGTTATTGATCTAAATACATCTTAATTTTAAAAATGAGTCTTGTAAATACCATTCTGTTATTTCTACAAATGCTATTCCTTTAAACTGGCTAAAACTCAAATGTCAGCTAATGTATATAAATAAGGAATAATTGTTAGAGAGCATATACATTGTCGATGATCGCCGACTGGTCTAATAAGTTCTCTCTTCATGGTCATTGCTGATTGTCAGCCATAGCAAGTGACCTTGAATGCCACAGGTATACTGATTCACAGATAACACTGCTTTCTTGGCCAAAGCCCATTTTTTTGAAGCCTGTTCAAAGTACGTGTTTTGTTTCGTTTTGTTTTCCAGGGAAGAGTAGCAAGGAAACTGCCCCTGCAACTTCATTATCTGCCAAAGAATTGAATTTCTCTCTGTCCATAGAAATCGCTGCTTTACTTTGTCCCTGAGGAGGGTCCCTGCTCTCAGTTGCAAAGGACATTACAAAATAAGATGCAATGCTTTTAAAATTGCTGTGACAAATAGTGGAAGTGATTTCTATAAAATCATGTCCTAAACCAACACTTCATAAAACATGAACAAATAGAATAATTTGGGGGAGAAATGTTTCTTCAAGAAGCTAGCATCATGCACTGGACTTCCTGGCCGGGTAAGTGTACTTAGGATGAACTTGGAGGACCAGAGAAAGGAGCACTGACCGTGCGCCCCCGTACTGCCCTGGGCCCCTCGAAGTCTCTCTCGGGGTTCTGAGAGGAGGGTTAAATCGAAATTGCTGGAGACGGGGTTTGTGTTGCGCAGTTAGTTCTAAACTTCCCCAGACAAGAGAAAAAGCTTTTTTGTTAAATATGTGTTTATTTGTAAAACAAATGCGTGCTCATTTTGCAAAACCTGAAGCAAATGTATGTATGCATGTGTTGTGTGTCTGTGTGCGTATGAAAATAAGGTTGTCCTCTATCCCTACAACCCAGAAATGACTCATGGGATCTTTCTGGAGAATGTCCCTCCTATAAAAACATTATGAATAAGGCTCTTGTTCATGAAGTATTGTATCTTTTCCTAATCACGTATTATAATGGTTAGCCCGAGCGATCTGAAATCCCTCCAAACAGCCATTGAAAGTACGTGATGCACAATCGTGTAGACCTGACACGCTGCATTTCTCCGTGTCTTGTGGGATAGTGCTTCCGGGTCTTACTGGAATGAACGGTTTCACGATGAGCACCGTGCTCACGGCTCCTGGTCTACATTTGAAAATACGTCCATTCACTGAATATTGTAAACTTCTTGAGTCAAAGTGCATGGAAAACGCTGAGACACAAAACCATCTTGGTGGTGTCCAGCGCCCCGGAGCCTGGAGGGGGGTCTGTGGCCCCACCGACACTGAGAGCTGCCCCCGAGAGAGAGATGCGAGCCCTCTTAGCAGGACAAAGGTCCCCATGCGTGCGCACTTTGTGAAATGTGGCCTCTGGAATTTGTGTCGGTAAAGCGGCATATCCACGGGGCACAGGGTGAGCGAGCTGACCGCATCCCCAGACGGACCGGGGCTAACCTGGCCTCTCGCTGCCCACCGGGGGCGGGGAAGTCACTTCCTGCAGGCACCCCACCCTTGGCGTGGAGATGCTGGTGGTGGTACCGTCCCGCCGACGGGTCGGGGACTCCTTGAGACATTGTTCAAGATAGAAACAAGACCCCATTATCAACATAAAGGAGGATGTTGTTTCTTAGGGTTTTCTCATAATTTCCGGAGATAAAATAGTAACTCTGTCATTGCAAGTGCCATGTGGGTGGGGAGGCCATTGAGGGGCCAGCAGAAAGTACGTCACATGGACAGGAGACAGGGCAGGGCCTGGCCGTCCTGGGCTCCACCACTCACTGGGCACCTCCCTCTGCTGCTCTGCCCGGCCTGGTCTCTGCTGCTCACGGCCGGCAAGGGCCAAACACAGCAGGTGATCGCGATGCACCGGGGCCTTCTGCTCCAAGCATCTTGACACGTGCTGGAAGGTCCCGGTTCTCAAAAGAGAGTGGGCGGCCCAGCCCTGCTCTCTCTGACCACGTATTCAGTTGTCAGCAGCACTGGGAGGGGTCAGGACAGCGGCCCGACCTTCCCAAAGAGGCCTGGGTGGCGACTGTGGACCCGAAGTGTGTTTATGGAAAGAGGACCTATCCTCCACAGACATGACCTGAAAGCAGGTCTCTGGGGGCCCCTGGGGGGCTCAGTCGGTTGAGCGTCCTACTTCGGCTCAGGTCATGATCTCACAATCCGTGGGTTTAAGCTCCGCATCAGGCTCTGTGCCGACAGCTCGGAACCTGGAGCTGCTTTGGATTCTGTGTCTCCCCCTCTGCCCCGCCCCCACTCAGCTCTTTCTTTCTCTCAAAGAATAAACATTGAACAAAAAAAAGTAAGCAGGGGTCTGCGGACTCACGTAAGCATGAAATATAATGTGGGACACAGGGGGTGGCTCTGCCCCCTAATTTGGGGTGTAATTTGTTTTTCCAGGAATCTACACAGTTACCCTCAGAATCTTAAAGTGATTCATAGCAAAGGCTCTAAAAGAACATTAAAAACTCAGAGGTATTTAAACTGAATGTTCACGAAATTCTGGGGTCTTGCATACCTAGCAGCCTGGCTTATGAACACCCCATCTCTAAAGTAACAAAAACCAATCATTTGATCAATCTTGTGAGGAATTTTAAATTACTCTTGGCCATCGTCTCAAATTAAGAAGGATGACACGCAGGTAATCAATAACAGAAGAGATTTTCCTAAAGGACAGAAGAGTAATTCCTACTTTTTGGAGATTTGTCACAAAGATCGTCATTAGGAAGAATTAAGCTGGCCTAAAATTTGAGGGAAACAGTGGCACGTTATCTACGATTCTGGAGAGAGTAAGGGGGCATCCTGGCAACTCCTGTTTCCCTCGGGAAAATCTCCGAGGCTCCTGAGAAAACACCCCCATGAAGAAGGCTCAGCTTTCAGATCGTGAGTTGAATAGTTTCCCATCAGAAGGCACTTTCCGAGGCAGCTCCAGTCATGTGGTTAAAACGGGGTCGGTGAACCCAGGGACCGTCCTGAGGCCTGAGCTTTCCAACCTGGCAAGCTGGACAGACAAATCCCCTCACAGCTAAGTTCCTGTCAATCCTCTCATCGAAACTTTGTCCAATGTCACCAAATTTTTAAAGGATTATAGTTCATCACGGATGGTAGGACCAGGGCTTTCTGCTCGGATCTCTATGGAAAAAGTGCTCTGAAGAGTATTTGAGAACAGATTCAGATGTCTCGATAGTATATAAAGGGTTATCTGTGCCAGGATCAAGCGGAACCTCATTAACGATCTTGTCTAAAAGCCGTCTTCGTTCACTCACAACGGCCTTCACACAAGCTGTGTTCACTGCGTATTTGCTACACACATGTCGTCACACAATCAGGCTTAGAAACCTCCCTGTAGCCTTATCAGTCTTGTCGGGTGGAATATTTTAAGATGCATAACTTATGAAAACACTTCTGTTCTGTAACTTGGTTGCAATTATTTCCCGGTCAGGAAGCAAGTGTGTGACACAGAGCAGGCGGTCACGTCGTATGGTTGACCCCAAGAAGGAGCATATGTCTTTGTGAATTGTTGGTTTTCAAGGCCACAGAAAGGCTCCAACAGCATGTGGGCCCCCCCAAATCTGGCACACCTGGAGACAAGGCTGTCCTCCAAAGACAAACACGGAACAGCTGTGAGACGAGAGGCCAGCAGCCCTGTCCCTGCACCTGACTCTGGACCGAGACAGTAATTTCCATCCATCACATGTGTATAAAAAATACTTGGGATGGTCTGTTTCCAACAGTTCTCACTAGGAAACCAGATTTCCTGTTCCCTTCCTAGGAAGCACAGGGAACAAGCAACAAAGAGTTCGTGGATTTAATAAACAACCGACTAAACTGGGTGTATGTGTTTTTATATTAACTACAGACTTTGTCTCACAAGCTCTTCAACAAATAACATAGTCTGGAGCGCCTGGATGGCTCTGTCCATTGAGTGTCTTACTTCGGCTCAGGTCATGATCTCACGGTCCGCGGGTTCGAGCCCCGAGTCTGGCCGACTTTCACACCCTCTCTCCCCTCTCTCTCTCTGCCCATCCCTTGCTTCTGCTCTCTCTCTCAAAAATAAATAAAAACATTTTTAAAAATAACATGGTCTGAAATGTTCTGCTCCTAATTTTTGTAAGAGGACGCAGTCCGGGAAATCCAAACTGGAAGCGTCCCTTCGTAAGCTGTCCGTGTGCTCTGTGACCCATCGTGTCGGGAAGAAGTGGAGGCTCACGCTTTGCTCCTTGTCCTGACCGCCGCTGCAGAAGCAACCACAAGACCTTTGACACACTCACAATGTCACTTAGAATTCCTTCTCTGTAAGAGTGACAGCTTGTTCCTAATGTGCCGGCATGCATGCATTGGTGTTGGTTCCCTTTGGCCAGAAACTACCACAGCAGGGCGTCTGCCTGGTGGGTGTCCATAGACGCTTATCTGAAATGGTTAAGATCTGACAAGCCCATCGCAGATTTAATAAACTTCCTCAGGACAAGGAAGGAACCATCTAGATCGTCTTCATTCTTGACATGAAAAACGTCGCCTTCAATCAAGGGCAGCCGGTCTCCTTTTTGTATCTTGTATTCATGTCCCTCCTACCACTCTTAGAGGACATCTCCTAGAGTTACTTCATTATGATAAGGAAGTCAACCCTAACGATCAAACACCACTAATGCCCACAAAATGCATACTGTGTTCTGGTTGGTTTTACTTTTAAGACAAAAATATTAATTTATGTAACGTCACTCACCCTTTATTATCCTTATCTGCCTTGGTGGTGGTACTGCTGTCAGTGGGAATGACAGAGGCTCAGGGGATGTGTGCAAAGCCAGGCACTGTTCTCGGGGCTGCCTGTGAACCGGCCCGTCGGCTCCCAGGCTCACCTGCAAAGGCGAGTAACGGAGGCTGTCCCGTGCTGCACTTGAAGAAGCCAAGGGTATTTGATCTCCAGTCTATTGTTTCATGCCCAGGCTCAGGACATGTGAACATCGACGGGGAGAAGCAGGTTGGTCTTTGGAGACACCAGTCAACTTTGCACTTCCAGGGTTCAAGTGTAGGACTCTGCTCTCCCTGCAGACTGTGGGTCCAGAGGGGGAGCCTCACAGGTCCCATGAAAACTGCTAGTTTGTGTTCTTGGTTGGCTTAAGGGACTGCTGTGGACATTATTGTGTGCAAATATTATTCTCACTTAATGTAGATGATGGAGCTTACTAGGATATTGCTGATCTCTCCCCCCCTCCACATTCTTTCTCTAAAAATAAATAATAAATAAATAAATAAATAAATAAATAAATAAATAAATAAATAAAAGATGTACTATTAAAATTCAAAGCCTCCTGTTCAGAATTGTTTTGAGTTGGGAGGAAGGGCCAAGAATGTCAGAGTAGTCTTCAAGTCATTCGTCCTCTGCAGAATAGTGTAGGAGACACTCAATTTGAGTACAAACAGATAAATAAGATTTGTCCATGGAAACTTCACCTGATCTTAAAATTTTTAAGCTACTAATTCCCAGTTGACATCAGAGAACAGTAGAATTAGGGCTTGGTGTTCTTTAAAAAAAATGGGTGACTTTATGGGAGAAGGGGTCTTTTGGAGCTCAAAGACATTTTCCATATCAGGCCACAGTTTTAGACAAAGCAGTCTATTTTTCATGACAAAGCATTCTCTAGGGACGCCTTCGTGGCTCAGTCAGTTGAGCGGCTGACTTCGGCTCAGGTCATGATCTCACAGTCCGTGGGTTCGAGCCCCGTGTTGGGCTCTGTGAGGACAACTCAGAGCCTGGAACCTGCTTCAGATGCTGCATCTCCTTCTCTCTCTCTGCCCCTCCTCTACTTACACCCTGCCTCTCTCTCTCTCTCAAAAGTAAATAAACTGTTTTTTTAAATCATTCTCTATTCAATTGTTGGGGAAATAATTTCACCTTTTCTTTACAGCCAAACTTTTCAGAGACTGTAATACGTTACTGTGCACAAACCTACAAACCAAGACATAATGCACTGTTTTCCAGTTGTTCGTGATCACAGGACACTTGTCCCAAGGCGTGTCTATCCGCTAATGAAGGAAAAGGGTGTAAGCCAAGTTTGGGGGTTTGATGAAGAAGAGACCTGATTTCCAACAACATAAGAAGAAACCAACTGTAGGAAATTTCATA
Source organism: Mungos mungo (assembly GCA_004023785.1). Classification (NCBI taxonomy): domain Eukaryota; kingdom Metazoa; phylum Chordata; class Mammalia; order Carnivora; family Herpestidae; genus Mungos; species Mungos mungo. Next base: position 35,727 of record PISW01009295.1, on the reverse strand, counting down.
ATGACAGATGAGGAAATAATACAAAATTTAAAAAAGATTCTTCAGGCTTGGTTTTTGTAACTCTCCCGGGTGTGACATTTTTGTAAGCCAAATCCATTTCTTTCCAGGTGGATAGGGACGTTCTTGCAGCCCCAGCCTGAAAACTGTCCTTATAAAATGTAGATGCGCGGAAGTCAGAGAGAGCCTGTATTTCATCCTTTGCTTCATTTGTAGAAAGATATAAATCAAAGTACAAAAAAGAAAGGAAGCCAACCGTCTACAGTCATGCGTTCTTCACAGAAATCCCTGACCTAAAAGTGCATTTGGCAGATTGGCTAAGTGACGTGACCTTACGGCTCTAATCTGCAATATCGCCGCGTCTGTGGTCACCTTGTTTTCTTGTCAGAATGAATTAGGAAATAATGTAGAGACATTGTTAAATCTTTAAAGGATTTTTTTTTGCAACCACTTGCTGCTAAGGGAAAACGAGGAACATGGTATAAATATTCACAGCTGGTTCTACGAGGACCAGGAATAAGGTTCCCCCAACGACAGATTCTTCCACGGGGAGTCACTTCTTTGTACCAATTCGAGACATTACAGATCGACACTGATATTCTTTAATTCAGTCTTCTAGGACTGCTGTGAAGTTGTTAATCTTCACTTAACCTATTGGTGAAATGAGCAAAGTGTAAATTCAATTCAATTCAATTAATATTTATTGAGAACCCATAGGGTGCACAGCAATGCACAAAGAACTGTAAGGTCAGGCAATGAATCACACTCGGGCTTTTTGACAAGCTTTATATCTCTCATCTCTAGGGGACATTTACTCTGGCTTAGAACAATATGAACAATCAAAATTAGGGTCATGTCAGAAAAGAGCTCTACTGCTTAAAATCGGGATAGGTTGACTGGGGCCATTTAAGTGGAACGGGAAGCAGGGTGGGGGGCGGTCTCTGTCCTACAGGGAGGGGCACGATCCTCAGAGAGTGAGGACAGGAGTAGAAAGGATGCTCGGTGAGCTTCCCGATTCTCTGTCTCATGACATGAAACCAAACAATTCCTTTGAAAGTGAAGGTCTTTGGTCTTCCAAGTCACCTGCTAAGTACACACGGTCGGAGGAGTCTGGGAAAATAGTGGCAGCAACGTGTCCCCATTTCTTCCATAAAGTGAGAAAAGTAAAACTCCCAACCTTATATCCCGGAACAGCAGCTCCAACAAAACTGCCAGGTCTTCCACTCAAACCCTTGCGAATACGCACGTGGGGAAAGCATTGACAGAAGACGTGGACGGTCCAGTGGCTGAGTAGGAAAACAATGAAGCATCGGATGGATTAGGGGGGCCGTCAGAGGACCACTATGAGAACCAGAGCTGGACATGAGCGCAGTTTTCAAACTCCCATAAAAACTGTGTCTGCAGCACCCGAGTAAGGTCTGGAGAGGCTAGACCAGTCTGGGTCTTAAAATTGACATCCTGGTTTGGGCTCCAATTTAGTAAGAGCTTGGAAGTTATTGTGATGGTCCTTACAAATTAAAAGTCACAGACTTTTCACGGACCCATCAGAGAACTGAGGTCTCAGAACGAACAAGCACCTAGAAATCTAGATAGACAGGCACATTAAGAAGGACAGAGTTGCTGTTAAGGCTGAATAATATTCCTCAGTGTGTGTGTGTGTGTGTGTGTGTGTGTGTGTGCACCCCGCTTTTACTTTTACTTTGTCCATTCATCTGTTGACAGACATTTGGCTTGTTTCTACAACTTGGCTATTATGAGTAATGCTGCAAGAAACGTGACTGTGGCCATGTCTCTTCAAGATCCTGACTTCAGTTCCTTTGGGAATGTACCCAGAAGCATACTTGGAGTGCATTGTGCTAAATGAAGTAAGGCAGACCCAGAAAGACAAATACCACATGATCTAACTTACCAGTGAATTCCAAAAAAGCCAAACTCGTGGAAGTTGAGTGTAGGCCAGTGTTTTCCAGGGACCGGGGTGGAAGCCAAGTATGGAGAAGTTGGTCAAAAGGCACAAACTCTTAGCCGTACGATAAATAAGCTCTGGGGATCTAACATACACCATCATGACCACAGTTACTACTACTGAATTTTATGGGTGCCTGGGTGGCTTAATTGGTTAAGTGTCCAACTCTTGATTTCAGCCTCAGGTCATGATCTCACGGTCATAAAAATTGAACTCCACACTGGGCTCCATACTGGGCGTGGAGCCTGCATAAGATTCTCTCTCTCCTTCTGCGCCTCCCCCATTTCTGCTCTCTTTCAAAAAAAAATACTACTGAATTTTATACTTTAATTTGGAAGGAGACATCTTTAAAGAATTTTTTTAATGTTTATTTTTGAGAAACAGAGGGACAGAGTGTGAGTGGAGGAAGGGCAGAGAGAAGAGCAGACACAAAATCCAAAGCAGGCCCTAGGCTCCAAGCCGTCAGCACAGAGCCTGATGCGGGGCTTGAACCCAAGCAATGTGAGATCATGACCTGAGCTGAAGGCAGATGCTTAAACGACTGAGCTGCCCAGGTGCCCCACAAGGAGACAACTTAAGAGTTCTCACACTAAAGATGACTGTGTGGGGTGATGGGTGTGTAATTAGTTTGGTGGTGGTGATCATTTCACAGTGTAAATGCATATCAAAACATCAATTTGTATGCCTTAAATACATACAATTTTTATTTGCCAATTAGCTTTCAGATATATCAAAGCATTCAGATACAACACAGAGGTTGAAATTACCCAACAGGGAATTAGTAAAGGCAATGGAAGCAGAGCTATGAAAGCTCCTAAGAGTCACAAGAAAATGCTACAAATGAATTTTTAAAATTAACTGATGAAACTCCCCTCCAGGACAAAGCCCCACACTAGGAAGAAAATGTTGGGGAAGGGTACAAAGCAGCCCACCATCGTTTTTGAAAGTGCATGATTCCACAGAAGAAGAAACTCTAGAGCCATGAAATTAGAAAAGATGTGCTGACCCTTGAATCCTTCTAAAACTTCAGGAAAAATCTTTTGCAGGGAATAAACAACAGAAACCACTGAGCACAAATATCATGCAACGTTCTTAAAAGAAGAAAGTAAAAATCAAATAAACGTCTTGCCATCAATAAAAGCACACCAGGAAGGCATGCCTGCAAAACAACATTCGCAAAAACATTAAGGGAAGAGTACAGGACAGAAAAAAATAGCATAAATCAGAATCAGAAAACATTCAAGAATAGGATTTCTAAAATCAGCAAAGAATTAGAAGTATAAGAAGAAAGCATTTCAGGAATATTGACTGAAGTGAAAGAAACAAAAGGACAAATAACCACTACAGATGATGTCGTAAAATAGTCTTAAGGTTAGGGGCACCTGGTGGCTCAGGGGGTTAAGTGTCCGACTCTTGGTTTCGGCTCAGGTCACGATCTCACAGTTCATGAGCTTGAGCCCGCATCAGGCTCCATGCGGACAGCGTGGAGCCTGCTGGAGGTTCTCTCTCTCCCTCCCTCTCTGGCCCTCCCCCCGCTCTTGTGACCTGAGGCAAAGTTGGGCACTGAACTGAGTGACCCACCCAGGCCCCCTATTTTAAGGAGCATATTGGTCACGACAAACAGAAAAGGGTGAGAAGGCGTTTGCAGGATCCACGAATGAAGGCAGCTACGTTGGCTATGACGCAGGTGACTTCGCCAGCGTCCCACAGGGAGGAACTCTGCCCCTTCCTGTTTCCCCAGCCTCCTCTGGACCATCTTCTTAACCATTCCCCGCCAGGCTTCTCTCTTCTCAAAACTCCTCCGTGTCCCCTTGCTGCCAAAAAGAACCAAGCGCGTCACCCCGCAGCACACTCAAGAATCTACGTCCTTGGCTGCCACCTGCTTTTCCACACGTATGTTTGGTAGCTGCACCATCTTTCCCTTGTCAGGTCTTGAGCAGCTCCTTGCTTCCTCCGTCCTGGCTTCTGCCTGCGAACTCCTTCCGCGTAACTGCACCTCATCTGAATCCTGTTCACGGTTCAGGGCCCAGTTCAGCGCCGCTCTCCTGATAGGCCTGCCTCCTTCTCCACCCACCAACTGCATACTTTTTCTCCTAGTCCTTCTTCCCTGGTGATAACTTCCTGACTGTGATCACTAGGTCTCCGGTATCCTAACCATCATCTTGCACCCAGCAGTCTTTCTGGAGTGATTTGCTCTATTACAATAATTCCCCCAAAATGGCAGAATCAAAGTTGCACTGGATTTTAATATTTACTTGGCCATAGACCCATATAAATTTTATTTAAGTCCTAACCCTTATCCTCAGGAAAAGTAAAATACACACATGCGTACACACAGTGATTTCCATATAGTTACAGATGGCCACACATGTCCTTAAATCGACAAGCGTCGCCTTTTGCGTAGATCCCGTTTCCCAGGGATGCTCTTCCAGGAGAGCCCGGCACCGCCATCATCCCGAGCAGACCTGTCTGCCTCACCTGTCCCGGCAGCACCGCGGGGATGCCATCCCTCCTACTTTGCAGAACTTCTGCGGACACCCACAGGCAATGTTTTGGCACGGGTTGAAGAGAAAAGGTTTTGCACGAATTTCTCCTCTCTCTCCCTCTCTCTCCCATCATCAATCATCCAATCACAGGTCCCGAGCAGAGGACGGAAGAGATAGCAGCTGAAATATGAGGGTGCATTGGATTTCTCCAGAGAGACGGCATTTTTTCAACTTCCATTATTTTCCCATTTTGTCTCATTTTTTAAAAATCAATAATTTTACTTTAGCAACCCAGACAACCCTCGTGTAAGTTGCCTAAACGCAGGCGCGGTGTGGCGCCATCCCTGGACGTGGGGAAGACAGTGGCGTCTGCCCGGGGGCGTCGCTCCTCCTGGTGGGACACCAGGGAAGGCTCCTCCAGAGGACACTGGACGTTTGAAGACACCGAGGGGGACAGGAGTTTCCGGAAAAAGCTCAGACAGAGTGACCACCAAACGCCTTGGCGCTGGGGTGTGGTTGGCAACAAACCCAGGGTCTGCGGCTCAATCAAAACGAGCCAGAGCTGATGATTCCGGGACTTGCAGGCCCCTTGTGAGGAGGATCGTGGGGAAGATGGAGACCATAAATCCCCCAGAATGCTCTATTCCACAGACAACAGGGCAAGAGTCCCAGAGAATGGAATTTTCCTCCCCGGTTACCGTTCAATGAGCTACTTAACAACCCTGATGTCATCGGAACGAAAATTCCCCACTGAAGTGATTCTTCAATTAAAAATTAAGTACATGCCTGTTTGATTATTAATTAAATATATACCTTACTTGATTATTAAATATATATAACTTTATATGCATAATTATATGTAATTTTAATTAATGCAATTTTTAATTACAAACGCCTTTGCTTATTAAGAGACACATGTATTTCAAGTTACCAGGAAGTCCAGAAGCCACATTCACGATGTCGTTCATACAGAGGAGGAGTCTGGATGGCTGCTCCTGAAGGGCTGAGGAGTGAACCAGCGGTTAGCCCAACGGCTGCGCCCCGAGAACGGTTGTGCCCCGTGGGAACCGTGCTCCCTTCGGTCTTTCTACTTCTCTCTCCTATCTTGGCATCTTCTGCACCTGAAAGGTTACCCGAAGCATAAAAATGTGTGCGTGCATGTGCATGCATGTGCATGCGTGTGCGTGTGCGCGTGTGTGCACGTGCATGCGCACCTGCTCTTCTTACAAGGACCCCAGTCATAAGGGATCCGGGCCCCTCTTCCGGCCTAACTCTGAGGCAGTGATCTCGCTAAAGACCTTATCCCTCCCAGCCTCAACCCGAGGCGCTGGGGATGGGACTGAGCGTTTGAATTTTGAGGAGATGCAGTTCAACCCGTCACCTGAACATGGACATTTGACAGGATTATTTGAAGTGGGGGGAGAATGGCAGATACTGAATCCTAGGTGTTGATGGTCCCCAGGGGGAGCCCCCGCCCTAGGAGGCGGGTGGGGGAGCCACAACGTGTGTGGTACCTGGTTAGTGCTCGCGCACGAACATGCACATGCACGCACGCACACGCACACGTGCACGCACGCACACGTGCACGCACACATGCTTTGTTGGTAACAGACTCTTTAACGGGAAGGCCGGTTCAAGGAGCACCCGCGTCCCGCGGAGCCGCAGTCATGTGGAGCCCGTCATGGCACGTAGGTCACCGCCCGGCGCCACCGCGGGGTCCCACGGCCGTGCCCCGCCTGCTGATGGACAGAACTGCATCCCGGAGGCGAGTGTCCCGTTTGTGACGAGTAATTAAAACATGTCATGGCTTTGGCGGCTCGAAACAATCCATTTTGGAGGAAGGAAGGCAGCGGGAGGCAGCGAGGAGGAAACACAAGGCGGGAGGACAGGCTCCCCGCGAGGTAGGCGCCTGCCGCCCCCACGGGGGCGCACCTGCCGCGGGGCAGCCGGACGCCGGGCACGCGCGGTCTCGCGAGAGTTTGGAGCAAATGTCCGTGTTTCTTGTCTTCCGGCCGAAGCTGGGGGCGCGGACGGCTGCTCAGATCCTGGCTTCGGCTGTGCTCCAGCGGGTCGTCTGTCTGTCACTCTGTCTCTCTGCCCCCCGACAAGACACAAGCCCAGCATCTTCATCTCGGGTATAAACGGTATCACTGGGAGCATCTTTAGGATTTTTACTGCAAACTCGATTCTGACACTGCGTTTCCATGAAGCAATGGCTTGCTGTGCAATTTCCTGGAAAAAAAAAGACTGTTGATATAGAATTATTTTTCAGTTTTTACAACTTTACACACACACACACACACACACACACACACACACATTTTTGGAAACTAAGAGTTAAAAGTGAAAATTTGACTGTAGTCTGGATAGTACAAAGCATCCTTGGTCAGTTGACATGACTCAGTCTTTCACTGGGAACCTGAGTAGCTGATGTCACTGTTTTTATCCTACCAAGGAATGTCATGATCTTAACAGTCCTGCCGCTTGTTTTTAAAATTCAGCGATGCAGTCACGCTGCATTCGCCTCCGCAGAACGATGTTCCTCCGTGTGTGACACTGCGCTGTGAGTTCCAGGAGAGCCACTGCAGCGACGGCTCACAGCCTGGCTTTTTTGTTTTTAAGAAATCTTTAAAAAATAGATTTTTTTAATTTTTAAGACTTTATTTTTTTGAGAGACAGAGAGAGACAGCATGAGCAGGGGAGGGTCAGAGAGAGAGGGAGACACAGAATCCGAAGACAGGCTCCAGGCTCTGAGCTGTCAGCACAGAGCCCGTCGCCGGGCTTGAACCCACGAATGGTGAGATCATGACCTGAGCCAAAGCCGGATGCTTAACTGACTGAGCCACCCAGGTGCCCCAAGACTTTATTTTTTAAGAGCAGTTTCAGGTTCATCACAAAACTGGGAGGAAGGTGCAGAGATGCCCCCACACAGGCACCGCCTCCCGCAGCGGCAGCAGCCCCACCAGACCGCACGTTTGCTGCCATCATCAACCTACACTGGCCCCGGCCCGTGGCTTACGTCAGGGGCCACTCTTGGTGGCACACATCCTGTGGCTTTGGACGAATGCATGTGACACGCGTCCACCGTTACAGTGTCGCTCAGTGTACGTTCACTGCCCTCGAGATCCCCTGTGCTCCTCCACCCCTCCCTCCCTCCCTCCCCAACCCTTCGAAACCATGTATCTTTTCTGTCTCCCTGGTTTTCCCTCTCCCAGAACGTCAGGAGTTGGAATCATATAGTATGTAGCCTTTTCAGACTGGTTTCTTTGACTCAGCAATATGTATTTCAGGGTTTTCCATGTCTTTTCATGACTTGACAGCTCATTTCTTTTCATCACTAAGTAATATTCCTTGGGAGGGACCCCAGGTTACTTATCCCTCCACCTCCTGATGGGCGTCTTGGTTGCTTCCGAGTTTGGGTGACTGTGGAGAAAGCTGCCCTAAACAGCGTGTGCAGGGTTTCCTGCGGACAGTTTTCAGCTTCCCTGGGTAAATACCAAGCAGTTCGGTGGCTGGACAGTCTGGTAAATGGCACCTCGCTCCACCAGAGTAAGAGAGGGCAAGGCAGAGTGTGTGACCGTGACAGAAGTCAATCTCAAATGTCACGTCAGGCACTCTGGCCACCATCCACTCTTTAAAAGCAAATCAGTAGGTTCACCCCACACTCGAGGGATGACCTGGGGAGAAAATTCCAGAAAGCAGGACACTGGAGACAGTTTAGGACCAGCCTATAACAATAAACAGAAAGAAAACAAATACACTGTGAAAAACAATCAGTCTTTGAACGTCTATGGTTGAATCACTTATGATTTCTTACGATTTCCTTTTGGGCGTCTGTTATATTTGGGTTTCATTCAGGATAAATTTTAATAGGCATAAGGCATCCAAGCACTTGGACCTCTTTTGCTGATAGCAAATAAGGATGCAATCATTTTTATAGATTAAGTTACAAACGGAATGTTTAATATGTTTTGCATATCCAGGTAATTGTTATTTCAGAACCAAAAGTCCCTACAAGTAATGTTACTTCCTTCCTTCAGTCTGAAGAAAAGTATATCCTGTTTATATCTGCACTTACTTTAGAATTGCCGATTTCTCAAGCTTTTTAATGTCATTTTAAGGCATTTTGGAGGTTTTTATAAAAATGATTAACTGATTAAGATATTACTTTTTTCTCTTTATTCAACCCTGAAAAAGAATAATGCAGGGTTTTATTGCTCCTTTAATCCACTGCAATTCTTGTAAGTCCACATCCTCATTAAGTTTATTTTTAAAAATGTAAACTTACTTATTTACTTGAGGTTCGTAAGTAATGGTGGTTCTTACAATGCAGTGGACGCATGTTAACACAGCAGACAGATGATAATATCCTGGTGACTGCGGTGCGGAGATCACGCTCCCACGGGCTCTAAAATAAGATGCTGGGAGACGGAAATGATGGCGACTTTTGTCCAAGTCCTGATTTTTAATTTATTACGTCTGAATTAATCAGGGACTCTACGCAAGCTCAGCTCTTACTGCCCGTTTGAAACAATATGTGGGTGAAATGCGTCCGTTACCAAACCTGAAGAGTCTGGCTGTAGAAATAATCATCTTCCCGCATCCTCCGTGTGCAAGCCAGCTTCCTTCTTCAAGGGGAACTCCGGTAAAGAAATGGACATTTTGTCATCTGTGTGTACCCTGCTTCTCTCTGTAACTATAATCTAGATTGCCGAGAGATTTTTCCCTTTTCACTGTCCAAGTCCCTCATCTTAATTTTTTATTAACATGGGTGCATTATTTTACAAAACTAAATTGTGTGATTTTTATAAAGATAATTCCCTCATCTCACATATCCTGGATACGGTAAATCACCATGGTAGGTCTCTTCGAGGAATTATATAATTTCCTGTGATTTTATTATTGTTGAGAAATTTAGATTATGCCTGCTGTTTTGCAATTTCAGCAGCACAACCCAGAAGGGTATTTGGACCCGCGAGTTTATAAGATTATGGGCCTAATCGTCCTGATTCACAGATGCGTCTTTAGCTGCTGTGTCTGCAACACAGAAAGAGAGAGAAATGTGGTTACAACAGATTAAACAAAGGTTATATTTATTAACCCTTATTAATCATCACAGCCAAGCAAACAACTTTAATAAAAAAAAAAAGGAGCCGAAGCTCAATATTTAAACTGTGCATAAAAATACGGCATTTAATCTAATCGAGCTGGCCAACAGTAAGCATGCCACATTTCATGTTTGCTCTTCAAATCTGGAATTCATTCCTTCTGTCACTCTAATTCCTGAACCCAATTTGGAAATGGTTTGCATTATATGCTATCTCGGTGCTTTTTATGTTTGCTCACCAAACAGAATGTGTTTGAAGACTTTGTCTTTCTGAATGTGACATTGTTAAAAATCAAAGGCGTTGAACCATGCCCCAGTGGCAGCTCCTGTTGGAATGAGGGGTGTTTCCTGAATGTAATGTAAAACTACACACACGGAAATAGGCCTGATTCCTTTTCTACTGCGTTAGGCTTTTAATACTTGAGTTGGAAAGGGAAGGGGAGGGGAGGGGAAAGAGGAAGGGGAAAGAAGGAAAGAAAGGAAAGAAGGAAGGAAGGAAGGAAGGAAGGAAAGAAAGAAAGAACTGCATGTTTTTCTACTAGGTTAGGTGGTACATCTTGATGATTCTACCGTTGAGGGTTCTTTTGTCAATAAGTCCTCGCCCCCAAAGCACATGTTTCCAGGGAGACAAACGTGCAGGTGCAGAAGGAGATGGAAATAGCACAGCCCCACAGCAATGTTCTGGGTAAACAGAGCAAAAAGGATGGTGTGGCTCCCAGGACTTTTCTCTCTAGTTTTCCCATCACATGCTTAGTAATTTTTTAGTAAATCCCGTAAAACTAGAATCAGCCAGAGAGTGTCTCCTCCAAGCTCAGGGTGGCGCCCGGCGGCAGGACTGGCAGGGACACACCCGCGGAGGAGGAAGGCCGGCCGGCGCTGTGCGGTCCCTGGAGGACAGGGTGCAGGTTCTAGTGCATCCCCTTCCGCTGAACAGACAGTGCGCTTCCTCCTGGAGCCTGGTGCGGTTGGAGGCTCCAGAACTCAACAGAAACCCCAAAAGGCACACCCTCGGGAAGCTTTAATCCGAGTGGCAAAGACCAAAAGAGAAAACCCCAGTAGTGCCTGAGGAGGTGAGAATTGCTGAGGAAAATACTGTCCAGGACGGAGGCTCAGACCCTCGGGCCGCCCTGGGGCTCTAAGGCAGCCTGCGAGGCTGCAAGCAGAGCCCTGAACCGAGAGAATCTGGAAAGAGCCTTTCAGCAGAGGCCGTGTGAGCCCCAGCGTGGGGACCCCGTGGCGGTGCAGTCAGGGCGGGCCGAGGCTGGCCCGGAGCCCAGGAGGCCGCTGTGGCCGGTGGGGTGGGGACCCTGGAGGACCTGACCAGGAAGCACCGTGGCTGCTGCGTGGACGGAGCCACAATTCATGGGGAGAGGAGGGTGGTCCCAGCCAGAGCAACAGCCTGCCCTCCGTGAGGCGAGAAGAGACTGCGCTCTGGGACCTGCTCAAGGCACGGCTGGGAAGGTGTCCTGGCAAGTTCAAGAGGAGTGAAAAACGGTGCCGCACATTTCTGCTAAAGAAACAGGGAAATGGTTCTTATAAAAGAGAAAAGGGAAGTCTATGCAAGGTCAGGAGGTCAGAAAGTCGGTGTAGGAAACGCTGAGTTTGAGATGTCTGCTCCTCATCCGGGTGAGGCTCCGGGAACGGACAGTTCTAGAGCTCCGGAGAGGGTGGGCCAGAAAGACCTGAGACAGAGCTGGGCGCGTCTACACTCGGCCACTCGACCTGGGGCCCAGGGGCGATGCCTGCACGGCACAGCATCCTTGAGCAAAGCTCAGGGCCTGGAACCTGCAATGTGCGCTCAGAGACAGGGGGTACAGAGACTGGGAGAGAGAAACTGCAGGCGCCCGATCCCCAGAGTGGCCGGGGGCGGGGGGGGGCAGCCACCGGCTCAGCCGCGTCAGCCAGCGTGCAGGACCTGAGGATGCGCTGGGATGATGGGGGCAGGGCTCGGGAGCACTGGGCCGTGCAGAGTCAGAGGCCAGGCGGAGGGAAGGTGTAAGTGAAGCCAGTCTCAAAGGGAATGAGGTCAACACTTCAGCAATAATGATAGACAGTACTTTTTAAAATATTACTTTGGGGGCGCCTGGGTGACTCAGTTAAGCGTCAGACCTCAGCTCAGGTCAGGACCTCACAGTTCATGAGTTTGAGCCCCGAATCGGGCTCTGTACTGACAGCTCGGAGCCTGGAGCCTGCTTCGGATTCTGTGTCTCCCTCTCTCTCTGCCTTTCCCCCACTCATGCTCACTCGCTCTCTCTCTCTCAAAAATAAATAAAACATTTAAAAATTTTTAATAAATATTATTTTTATTTATAATTGTGATTTTCAAAACCCTGACATTAAATTTATCATCATAACCATGGTTAAGTGTGTGTTCAGTAGTGTTAGGTGTGTTCACGATGTTGTGCAACAAATCTCCAGAAATTCTTCATCTTGCAAAACTCAAGCTCTCTCCCCAGGAAGCAACAACTCCCCGTTTCTTCTTCCCCAACTTTCTGTAAGGCTGGGAGGCTGGGGGGTTGGCTGGGCTTCTCCTGTGGACCAAGCAAGAAACGGGGGGCTTCGGAGTAAGGGCTAGAAAGGGAAGCAGTAGAAGTATTTGGCTTCAGGATGCAAAGCTCCTTCATCAACCAGATGTTTCCAATGTGCACAGGCTGGGCTCGGAGGAATGAAAAATGGAGGTCCATGGCAGCGGAGGTCCAACATCTGCTTTTCCGGGGCAATGCCGACAGCATCGTGAAATCTTCATTAAAAATACTGTACGCGGAAAAATTTCTGAACATTTGTTAAGCGTTGGGCACTGCAATCAGCGCTTTACAGCCAATTACCTCCTTGACCAAAAAATGTCATTAGTTTTTTTCATTTTAAAAGACAAAAAGAGAAAGCTTAGGGAGACGGAATCGCTGCCCGCTGGTCAAGGAAGCCGGGAAACGGTGCATCCAGGCAGGAAAGGACCCCAGGCTCCTGGGACGCAGGCCGAGGGCCGAGCTACACCCCCCACCCCAGCACTGGGCTCCCTCCTGGACCCGCTCGGCTCCTCTCTGCCCTTGCTGGCCACCAGCGGTGGAAGAGGATGGCGATAATTGCACAGTAAATCCTACACGAACACTTGGAGGCTTGTCTTCCTGGAAATTACATGGTAAATAATGACATTTGTAGGGAACGAATAATTCAACTATTGGTTACCATGTCAAATGCAATTTTAAGATCTGATGAGGCAAATCTTGTTTAGGAGATGAAAACAGAAGAGGTAAACCGGATAATTGCCAAGTGATTAAACGCGAGGTGCCTTGTGTGCATGATTAATGCAAATGTGCCGATCGGCCCAGAGGAGGCGGCGCGGGGACGGAGCCCAGCGTCCCTGTGGTGTGCACCTGCCTGGTGCCCCCGGGAGGGTCCCCACTCTCGGACAGCACTGCCCACCCTGGAGGTGACTCTGCACACCTGCCTCCGTTCTTTTCTCTCCAGGAATCCGCCATTTTACCATTTCACTCCTTCCGCTTCTGAAAATCCCTGTGAATCTGCCTTCCCACAATTCTGTGCGGCTACTATCCCTTCTCTCTGGCTCCTTCCAGGGTCTCGCTGCTCAGCGCTTAGACCTCGCCCTGCACTCATAAACAGAGACCGCTTCCCCACTGTTGTCCCGTCGTGAACCCCCTTTAGGATCTGCCCACCGATCATCGTCTGTGACTTGCCTCTTGGGTCAGCGGACCGGCTGTGGCCTCTCCCGTTAGTGAGATGGCCCCAGGGTCCAAAGACATCTTCCAAAGGCTTTGGATTATGACGGTCCTGACGAGTCTCAGCCTCTCGGCCGCCTGTCGTCACTGCCCCTCCAGCGGCTCCGGTCTGCGGTGGGGATGGGACCGGGCGGTGCCGGCAGGTGTCACTCCTCCAACTCTTGCCCTTTGTCTCCAGGATCCTGCGTGAGCAGCGATCATCCCCGGATCGCCAGACTGTCCCCACTCTAGGGGGCACCACCTCAAACGCTCATTTCTCCAAGGGCTGTGAGAGACCAGCAGCAGGGAGAAGGAAGGGGGGACTGCACCCCTCGGGAGGGCACGGGACTCACCGTCCGCAGAAGCGCATGTTGGGAATCCTGCCGCCCACGGGGCCCTCGGGAGCCGACTCCGCTCGCTGTGAAACACAGCCGTCCGCCCGGAGAAGGGCGCTGGAGGGCCGCGGGGGGCAGCGGGCGGCGGCACCCTCCTGCGATCTTGTGAGCGGAGGCGGGGAAGGAGGCGGGCTGGCACAGGACCGGGCTCTGGAGGGCGGCATCCTCCGGGACCCAGACTCAGGCCCAGCAGCGCCGGAGGCAGAGGCGAACCCTCTGAGGGTCTGTGAAGTGCAAGCCCGGGCCGCCCCTCACACGTGCTGTTTCATTCTGCCCTCACGGTGACCTGAGACACAAGACAGACCCGCTGGCCGAGGCCCGGGGATGCGGCGGCCAGGGCAGGTGGCAGGCCGGGGTCCCTCAACTCCAGGCAGCTGACCGGCAGTGGGGCGGACGCATGCCAGGCTAACCTTCCTCCGGGGCGTCTAGAGGGCCCTTGCGGGTGGAATGAACATTGGCATCGGTGGGCTCTGGGAGACAGATGCCCTGCCCAGCACGGGTGGGCCCCGTCCAATCAGCTGAAGGAACAGACAGAGCAAAAGGCTGACACTCCCTTGAACAAGAGAACCCTCTCCGGTCTGAAGACACCTTTGAACTGGGGCGGGGGCTTTCTCCTGCCGTGGATCACAGGCTGAGGCACGCCCTCTCCTTCGGCCTTGAGCAGCCGCCTTCTCCCTGGTGTCCCGGGCCTCACCCCGCAGACCTCGAGGCGGCCAGCTTCCATCAGCAGAGAAGCTGGCTCCTTACAATAAGTCTCTCTCTCTGTCTCTAAACATATACACATAACAGTATTTGGTAAACTGGACCAATATATCGCCTGTTGGTTCTGTTTCTCTGAGGAACCCTGACAAATATGACAGATGATGATAGCTAGACAGACAGACATAGATGATAGGTGAGTAGACAGAGAGAGAGACAGAGAGAAATGTGTAACTGTGACCAAGTCCCCTAGTCTTTATTTGCCTCAGCAGTGTCTCGGTCTAGAAGATGACTTCTGTTACGTTATTGGGCTGCTGTATTACATGGCATTGCAGCACTGCCTCAGCATGAAATAAAGACTCTACTGCATCACCCACCTGGAGCTGGGGCTTACAGGAAAGGGCGCCACAGTACGCGCAGGTCTGTGGGTCTCCGAAACGTGGGAGCAGCCTCACTTTCCTGTGCTGTCCAGCCCTGTGTCCAGCTCCGTGTCCAGCTCCGTGTCTGGCTCCGTGTCCGGCTCTGTGTCCGGCTCTGTGTCCGGCTCCATGTCTGGACAAGGGCTGAGGTCTGGACACAGCACCGGCCGGCTGGAGGGCATCGGTCACGGGGTCCCTTCAGGACAGCACTGCAGCTGGACCCACTGTGAGGACGCTAAGAAGCGTGCTCCCAAGGGCCATCTGAGGTCAGGGTGAATGACGGGCTGCCTGTGGCATGTGAGGGGGCGGCTGCTGAGAGCCACCAAGTGCTTTCTGAGCCGCCGGAGCGTGGCCTCGGAGCCGGCAAGGAGCCGTCCCTGATGGGCCGTTTGCAGCACCCTCACTCCTTCCCGGACGATCACATTGACTTCCCATTAGATAAACAAGGGCTGAGCCCGCAGGAGCCGCCCCTCGGCCTTGTGCAGGTGGGAGGTGACGGGACACAGTCCGTAGATTTGATTTCCTGTGTGATTAGCGTTCCCGGTGCCGTGAGCTCAGGGCCGGGCAAGCAGGCTTCCTCGCAGAGTTCAGCCCGCGGAGTGCAGGAGGCCACCCCCTTTGCAGGACCAGTTTCTGTGTTGAACGAAACCCTTTATTAGCCAATCAGAGCCATTAGAGGATCTCTTCATGCCTTTTCTTTATTGAAAAAAAAATGAAAACGGGAAAGAGGTGGGTCAGTAGGTAGAAAATGAAAGTGGATCCAGTAATGAGCTCAACGGGTGTGGAGTCAGGGTTAAGGGACCCGTGAAAACGGCGGAGAACTCACCCGGGGAAGCCTGGCCGTCACCATCGGGGACAGAAGCAAATCAGGCCACAGCCAAGTGTCACTCTGTTCTCCCTGCTGACGCCTGGCCATCCTGTCACAGCCACCTTCTAAAGCAAATTTGCTAAAACAAATCAGAAGACCCTCACCGCTGGGTCTGGTCCCTCCCTCGTGGGCATGTGGGCATTTCTAAACCGCCACACACATCAGTAATGAGCGCCGAAGTTAGTGTTTTATGACAGTGCTTTTCAGAGAAACATTGACTTCAAATAGCGAGGTTTCAGTGAGTATTGAAAGTGAGTCAGTCGAGGGGCACCCGAGTGGTTCAGTCAGTTAAGCCTCTGACTTCAGTCAGGTCATGATCTCGTGGTCAGTGAGTTCAAGCCCCAGGTCGGGCTCCGTGCTGCCGACAGCTCGGAGCCTGGAGGCTGCTTTGGACTCTGTGTCTCCCTCTCTTTATCCCCCTCCCCTGCTGGTGCTCTATCTCTCAAAAATGAATAAAAGTTAAAAGAAGATTATTTTTATATGAGTCAGTTGATAGGAACTTATATCCAATTTATCAGGGTCTCCAAGTGTAAAATAAACTTTTTTTTATAATAAGCAATCTTTTTTTAATGTTTATTTATTTTTGAGAAAAAGAACACAAGTAGGGGAGAGTCAAAGAGAGAGACACAGAATCCGAAGCAGCCTCCAGCCTCTGAGCTGTCAGCACAGGGTCTGCGGGGGGTCTCAAACTCATGAACTGTAAGATCACGACCTGAGCCGAAGTTGGACACCTAACCAACCGAGCCACCCAGGTGCCCCTTATGTTAAAAGTTAACAGCGGATCCCAAAATGGTAATAATGAACATCTAGGAGCCAATGACTGGATGTTAGCCAAAAGGTAGGATACTTTCTCAAGACAAAGTTCCTAATGCAGTCACGGGTAATCAAATCTCCCCACCTGCTCCCCCGTCTCGGCAGGTAAAATTGTACCGGAGGAGGGAGAAAGCAGCCAAGTGCACGTCTGCTCTGGCACGTGGCCCTCAGAAGTCTCCCTGCAGGAGACGCGGTTGCTATGCAACCCGCAGAGGCTAATAGGGGTGACCGGCCCCATGGAGGGGTCAGCCCTCCCAACAGAGCAGAGAATGCGTGGGTCAGAGAGATCTTTTCTGAGAATACATTCTTCTGAATTACCTCTTGACGGGTCTTCAAATACAATCATTTAAAGCTGCCCTTTGCCATATTAATTAATTTAATCACAATTAAGTGAAAAATTAATCTAAAGTTAGTTGTAACTTGTCTGTGAGCACATTCCTGAAAAGACCTTAAAAATGTATAAGTGTGTCCCACATGTGTGCGTGCACTGTGTGTGTCTTACATGCACCTGCGTGTGTATGCACGCCTACTCGCAGACTTCTGTGTCGAAGTGTTCTCTGTGAGCATAACGTAAACCCCAGAGGGCTTGGATGGGACAAAATGGCAGAGAAAGGGCAGGTCCGCTCTCTGCCCGAGGTGGGACGGTCCTCTCCCGCTGTCCTCTGACATCGCCCTCCTCAGTCCTCAGGACTTGACACCGGAACTCGGATCTACGCCGTGGACCCCCAATCCTCGGGCCTTTGGGCTTCCCAGAGCCTCCCACTCACAGCCGGCAAACGGTGCGTCTTCTGAGGCCCCGTGATGGCACGAGCCACCCCTCACCAGCCACCCCTTGGTACACATCTCTGTGCATCCTCCTGGTCTGCGCTCCGGAGAACGCAGCGAAGACAGATTTGGTCACATGTACAGGAGGGATGAGATGATAATGTGGAATTTCTCTTCAAGAAGGAAAGAAGCAATATCATGCTGACACTTAGATGGAAGCATTCCTGAGATGCCCTGAAGGGAACGCAAGGTCAAGACTAGCAGGCACTTGGGTGTAGGCGGAAAGTTCCACACGGCGAAGAGCATCGTGAGCGGGTCCCGCTGGGCGGGGTTAGCAGGGCACCCTGGGAATGCTGACTGCAGCCCATGTGCCGTGTTTCCTGGGGAAGTGGCAGGTGCACACCGGTGGGGGCTGTGGGGTTCGCACCCCCTGAGCTCGGGGCAGGGCCTGTCTGGGCTGTGAACGCAGGGAACAGCAGCAGGAAAACAATAGCCATTTAGGGAAGTGCTAGGTTACGTGAACTTTAATGGCATCAGTCACTATGGTAGACAGACAATGGCGTCTCAAAGATGTCCACGTCCTGACCCCCAGTGAGACCTGCATTGGGCTTCTGACCCACAGACCTGTAAGGTAATGAATTCCCATGGTTTGAACCATTTCGTTTGTGGTCATTTGTTACAACAGCAAAAGAAACAAGACACAGTTCACTGAGCAATGGCGTCTCCAGAAACGCATCCCATAGGGTGTAGAAATGAGCGTGTAGATGGGAAAACATTAGGGAGCTCGGGACCTTTGCTGCCTATGAAACAAAAGTCCCAGACAAAAGATTCACAATTTCAAAACTTTATTAGATGGACTTCCAGCTTCCAGAAAGCCAATAGCTTGGTAGGACTAAACTTCTGTGGGTAGTAAATATATGCAGTCAATCTTGTTTTTCTTTTTTTTTAAAGAACATAGGAAATCAGAAGCTGGCAGAAACCTGAAGGAGGTCTATCCCTGAAACACAGAGACTGTAACTGGTGACATGTGTGAATTCCAAGTGTAGTTTCTAAGTGCACCTTTCACTGCACCTGCGGGTCATGGCATCCGGCGTCTGGCGGGTTGAGGTGTCAGAGCACAGAGCTCACTGAGGGTGGAGCAGCTGGAAAGTTGGGGGGATTCTAGCAGGAAACATCCACAGAGGGCTGAGCCCCAGAATCACCATGTAAAACCCATTCAAATCCCCGGTCCACACGTGGACCTCACCCTAGGGGCCATCAGCAGGGACCGAGTGGGGATTTCATCTACATTTCCATGAATGCAAATTTTACCCAACCCGTCAAAATAAATAAATACATAAAACAACAACCTGGGCAATAAGCCATCAGGGCCAGGGGTGGGGTTTGCAGAAATGACTTCAGAAAGGCAAGGTGTTTTCATCATGAGAGCAGCGTGCTAAGGTGCAGGAAAGCAATCTAAAATTCTATTTATTTATACGTAACATTTTCCACAATAAAATGTTTTTGAACCTTTGTTAGTATTTCGCAACTCCCGGGTTTGAGCAGGGGCACGAGGGGTGCTCATAGCAGGGGGCGTGATCTTGGAAGACTTCTAGCCACCTGACTGCCGGCCGTCCCCAGGGCTCCCCTCTGGCCCCAACCACACACAGCACGGGAGTCCCCAAACCCTGCCCACCGCTCGGCACATCGTATTTCCTCCGTCTTCCTGCCTGGACACACTACAAGGTCATTTTCAGTGACCTTGAAAACTTAAGAAGTTACTTCTTATAACCTTTCACAGGCTCTCCTTGAGAGCCACTCCCAGCATCATGGTGAACTAATGTCATGGTGGTATTAACGCCACCAAAGCGTGATGAGTCACGGGAACTGACTCAACACAGAGGCACTGAAGGGGTTTTTAGCCAAAGTAGAGCCAAGTTCTGCCCCAACCAAATGTAAGTCACGCTCCCTCCCCCCAGCGCCCCTACCTTCCTGTGCCCCGGGGGGCAGCTCACGGCCGTGCACAGGGGTCACCGGTCTGTCCAGATCACAGCTTCTGAGCAACACGGGGCTGGTCTGGGTTTTCACACGAAGTTCTCTGCTTCCCTCCCTTCAATTCACTCTTTTCATTTCCTGTCCTCCCCTAACGTGGGACTTTGAGGCTAGGTTGGAAGCAGCTCGACAGCAACAGCCAGTTTTTACCTGGTGAGCGTTTGTGCTTTTCACGACCCGGCATCCGCCTGCTGGCGCCTTAGGAAGAAAACCGCACTTGACCAGCATTGCTCAAAGTAAAGGCACTTAAAACTATTACATCAAGGCCCGTCTTGGCTCTCTTAAACCCATGCTGGTTAAAACATCCTGGTAAGCAGAGACACGCAAGAAGGAGCAATGGCAGTAACACAGCTGAACAAGCCATCCACAAATCCAGACACTTAGAACCAGCAGGGACCCCCCAGTCCTGCACAGCCTCCCGCAAGGACTGTTTGCAGGGGCAGGCGGGCAAGGACCGAGGGGCAGAGTCCTCCGTCCGCCAGAAGCCCTCCCTCCACCGGACTGCCGCTGTCCCGGTGCCTGCGCATGGACCACACGTCTCTGTCCCCAGTTATGTTGGCATCTCGCATGGGCAGGAGAGTGGTGCTGTGGGGGGGCCAAGCTGCAGAGGCGCGGACAGAGAGCATGCAGGGGGAGGAAGGGTGGGCATTCCCTGCCCCGAAGGAGCATGTGAGGCAGCTCTGCAGTTCGTAAGTCAGCACGAGAAGGTGAGACAAGGTAAAGAGATTTAAATCCCTGCCCAAGACAAGAGCAAGCCTGGCGCTCTGCTCGGCCCCCGGAATGCCAATTTCACTTTGCAGATGAGAAGTTCTGACTGGATAGAGACGTATCTCCCAGGAAGTCAGAGGAGGTTTAAAGGGGGATGTGATTCACCCTCTTTCTTGAGGCGAGAGTGGCATCCCTGCAGACTGGAGGTGTGGTCACACCATCTGTAGGATGAGCCACTAGTAGGCACGTCCGTGACCATCACTAATATCTTGGAACAATGACAGGGAAAGGAAAGGGTCTGCTCATTTATTTTGTTTGCGGCTCACTTCTTACCACGTGCGAGATGTGATTACGGACGAGTTTTCTCTGTCTGCCAGCAGTGCTGAGCATGCACCGGGCCCGGGCCACTCTCCGCGTGCCTTGGACATGAAGCAGCGATATGGAAGGAGGAACTGGGGTACCCTGATTGCTTCTTGCAATCTACTGCAGGGTCTCTGTTTCCTTTACTAACCTCTCATGGACTATCACCCAGGAACTGTTGTTATTAGGGTCTATTTTTTGTTATTTTAATCAAAACAGCGCATTCATGTTGCCGGCACGCCAATGATATTGAAAGACGTGTGCTAGAGACTAGTGACCCCACCATCTTAGCCTTCCTTTCCTTCTTTGGCAAACAAAAATTAAACAACTAGTTGTGCTGTGGTTGACAGGGGTCATGACACAGTTCCTGGTCTTTGAACGGGCATCTTATTTCTGGTCTAAGAAGTAGTCTCCACGTGCCTCTCCAGCCCTTTCTTTCTCCATCGAGGTGGCATGGTGCGCCTTGGAACCGCCATATTGGAGGGGGGGTGATGATGTCATCACTCTGCGCTTCCCCAGGGAACGCCATCCAGCAGAGGGATCTGGATGAGAAGCAGGCTCAAGTGCTGAGCCTCTGAGACCTAATCCTATGTGACTACCGCAGGGCAGATTGGGGCAAGCCTCCGCCTCGCCCCCCCGGGCCCCCGGGGCTGCAGAGACCATCACAGGGAAAGACCGCTGCTGCCTTGATGCATTCTTGCATTCACCTCAGTTAAATGAAATGCTCTGTTCCCTCCTCAGGCCTCCCCTGCATCTGTTCTCATCCTGGGAACGGCTCATGCCGCCCTCCCGAGTGAGAGCCACTCTTCCAAGCTTTGCTTTTCTTGAATTAATAACTATTATTTTTGAAAAGAATGCTGTCGTGGCTTCCTAAGAAAAAGTGAATGGAAAGAAAATTGATGGGTGTTTGCAACATTAAAAACCCATCCCCATTTCTCTTGCTGGGGTGATAGTTACGTGGTCTAGGTGGGGAGTCACTCACTTTTGCCGCCTAGGATTAATTCTGAGCTGCTCGATTCCATACCTCTCTCTGGGTCGGACCTGCTCTCCTGCACCACCATCTCCCCAAGGGGGTATTCAACCCATTGCTGGAGTTCTTAAGTTTCACAATTACATGCCTTCCTTGGGTTTCTCTTTCTCTCCACATGCTGAGCCCCTGGTGAGCCCTTTCTGGCTCGAAACTCAAGCTCTGGGTTCTCAGATCTTACACTAAACTTTGTAGTTGCCTCCCTAGCCCTTTCCGTGGCTCACTTCTGCCGGAGTCACTGTCAGGAAGGATCTCTGCAGAGTCCCTCTCAATTTCATACATTTTCTCCCCTCTCTGCCATTCCTGTGGCATGGGAGAGATACGCCAATCTTTACCTTCCGACTTCTATACTGATTTATTTTTATTGTCTCCAACACATTTTAAATTTCCAAGAGGTGTTTCTCATGTCCTGATCTTTCCTGTATTTTATAGCATCTTGTTCATCTCCTGTCTCCGAACGTAAACACCTGTGGTCTGTCCCCCTTGATTGTCTCTGTTCCCTGGGGCGGGCACTTGTCTTGGTTTCATCTCATCTTTGTCTTTCACGGTTGCAAGCTGTCTTTCCAAGTCTGGCTGTCGGCTTGCTATCGGGGGTTAAGTCCAAAATGTTGACTGGAGGTTCTGAGTATGTGGAAGCCACTCCGTAATATTGGGGTTTCACGGGGAGGGAGGTGGACGCATGTGAGCAGACTCGGGTCTCCCTCAAAGTGAGTCTCTGAGACCTGCCCAAGGAACATTCTCTTGGGTGCTGCGGAGCCGGAATCAGGGTAGGGTGGGGTCTGGGGGTCCTGCCACCCCTCACACCCAGGCCCGTGTGGCCCCGCCCCACTCCGCACACACCCCCGGACAACTCAGGGTACATTGGTGAGGCGCCTCTGTTTGCATCAGCATTCCTACCTTGCAGGAGCTGCAGGCTGTGGGCCCGGGGCCTCCCCTCCAGGGGCTCCCCCGAAACCTCACTGCTTGTAGTGTTTCCCCCCGTGCATTTGAGCTTTTCTTGCTCTTTGTCCTCATTCTGGCAGAGACTCCAGGGAAGAGGGAAAGCATGATTCCAGGTGGAGATAATGAGTTCCAAGAAGGTTGTTACCCACTTTGAAAAACAGTACCACCGTTGGGGGGAGGGGACCCTAAATTCACATCTTTCACACTTAATAAGGTGACTCTAAGATTAGGAACCCAGATTTAGTGAGCTCATCTTATAAATTCAGCCCACATTATTGTTTATTTTCCTAGAAATATAGCAGGAAGCAAGAAAGGGTCTTAAATACCATCTGATTTGCCCTGTTTATTTCATAAGAGAAAAGATGGGACCCGGGGACGTTAAATGCCAGCTTTAATCACACAGCTGTTCAGTGACAGACTCGGGTCTTGAAGACACAGCTCTTCCACCGAGAATCCAGTGTTCTGTCCTCACATCTTTAATTACTGTGAGCTTCAATCATGTTTCCAAGACTTCTCTTAAAAAAAAAACAAAAAAACTAAGCCTGTTACCCAAGTGGCAATGATTAGAATAAGGGAGAGATTTTTCAATTTTCAAATAAATTGACAGTGATGTCATAAGACTTGATTCCACCTACTTAGTATATCTGAAAGACCAGTGTTTCGAAGTATAGTTACCGCTTACACAACACACATTAGCTCCCTTGAAGTTACGAGAAGTAGGTACAAGATAAAGCCCGGAGAGTCCGTATAGCGCTTCGTAAATTGGAAATTAAACATTGATCTGGCGTTTTAAAGAATTCCTGAATGAGCACACAGGCGGCTTCCCAGCGAGCACGTTCGTTGTGTTTGTTTTCCTGCCAACCAGCTGTTCTGACAGCATCAGCACAACTGGAGGAAAAATACTGAGGCGGAATGAGAAAGTCCATTTCCACGACCCAAATAGCAGGAAAATGGTCAGCCCGGTTTGCAGGGCCATTACAGACTTCAAGGAGGCTGTTTTGAGATGGAGGTTGGCTTCTAAGTAAAGACGAGAAATTAAGTATAAGATGTGGACCACACGGGGTGGGGAAAGGAACTCACAGGCACAGCGCGGTGACCCTGGGTTCCCATGGCAACCGGGTCCTCAGGGATCGCCCCAGATCCCGGCCCAGGCTGTGCCGAAGGCAAGCTGCGGCCTTGCTCCCCTGTGGGCTTCTCTCAGTTCCCTCTCCCTGAAATCTTGCTGCCACACAGAAGTCAGTCATCAACCCTCTTGTTTTTCACGCCTGACCCCCAGTTCCCCTACGGCTCCCATTGTTTCAACGAGCACGACAAAGCGAGGACAGTGTGGTGTACCACTTCCGTGTCAGTCAGTCATGCTTAGCATCAGACAGCCCGCTGGGGACGCCCAGGGTGTCTCTGTGTCCATGCTGTAGGAAAACAAGCCAAAATAAATAAAATGGAGAACTGGGAAATAAGAAGCTGAAGGTAGGCGTCGAGTCCCCGAGGAGGAAGGAACACACTTTAACAATGCAGGTCCGTCCTCTCACGTCTGTTAGAGAGAGGTCATAATCAGGGTGAGGAGCCTGGCTGGAGGACGTAAAACACACGAACAGTCCGTGTCCACTGGGACCAGGACACGCCGGGCACACCTGTGGCTGGGCTGGGCACAGCGGGAGGTGGGGGCCATCGGGAAGAGTGGGCGGCGGAAGGAAGGGCTCGGAGCCAGCCCAGAGCACCGCATTCAGGACTGAGGAGTAACAGCAGCATTCCAGAAGCATTGTCACACTGAGTCACTTGAAGAAAACCAAATGGATTAACATGAGGTGGAAGAATCTGGGACCGAGTCCCCTCAGTCCTAAGATGAGAGGGTGGAGAGCACGTTGCAGGAAAATCGCTTTATTAATGACAAACGTGCATTTCTGGGTGTGGTCGTAACTTCAAGAAAACAGAGGATGAGAAAGAAAAAACAGAAGGAGACAAGAGATGAAAAGCTCTGGGCCTCTGTCGTCTAACTACGAAGTTAATTTGGAGAGCATGTCATAGAAGGAGGTCACCTTGCCCCCCACAGAGAAAAGGGAAGAACCGTCTCAGTATCAGCTCCTCTGAGCGTGCCCGAGGGGTGGGAAAACCCCATTACCGACGGCTGCCATTGGGCCTGACGGCCCCTTTCACCTGTCTGTCAAGAGCTGAAGAGGATTTATTAGCCAAAGTGGTGAGCGGAAGTTAACTCTACTGTCAAAAATGACCAATTTTCAGGCCTGAACGTAGTTCAGAGCAATTTTCACCTTCTATTTCTACATATCAAATACAGATGAAGTAGAATGTTACAAGAAATATTCACCCTCTCATTACTTGTCAGAGAAATCGTGTAGGCTTGCATCTGAAGTGAAAGAGGCAATATTGGGCTACGGTGATAAGAAAGTGCGGAACCGGATGTGTCTGGCATGCGAGCCCCCGGGCCGGAGCCACAGGTGGGCCTGGGACGTCTGGGTGTGGCACCAGAGACACGAGACACCCCATCCCTCCCTGCCTGCCCCGAGTCACAGAACCGACCCACCAGCACCCAGCCCTCACTCTTTGCCACAAAATGTCCAAAGCTCTTCCCAAAAGAAATAATAAAGAGAAAATCACTAAAGAATCATTCAAAAGATCTGCCGATGGAGGAGCAAGGGAAGAGGTCAGGATGAGGAGGAAAAGCAGATTTGCCCGTATATGCTGCTTTATCATTTTAAGGGAGGAGACATGGAAAAATGCTGCATAAGTTTTAAAATCAGATGAAACCAAATAGCCGGACGACATATCTAAGCAATATGTTAAAAATAAAACACAAATTGAAACCAATTAGCCAGGGTGTTTCAAGCTGGGGGCTTCGCCACAGACAGAAGCTTTGCTTCTACCGACGTGAAGACACGGTGTGCTGACCACACACCCCCCCGTGGGGAAAGTGCAAGAGAACCACAGAGAAATCATGCAGTGGCTTCAGTGGCGGTTCATGGTGTGATTCCAAGACGGGCTCTGAACGCCATTTAAAGCCATTAGGAGAAGCAAATGAATAATTGTGTTCACACCTTTAGGAAGAGAGATTTTCATGTTGAGAGGGGGGAAAGCTGTCTTACACAAACTAGGTAAGAGCCTTTTCATCTTTGCTTTGACCTGGCTGCATCTCTCTGAGCCTGTGGCTGACTTTATCTTTCTAAAGATGGTCTCACGACTCATCGATATTAACATTACTACACGTATATAACAGGCGGACATCGAGAATCGGTAAACAACGCAGAAGCAGTATGGAGCACGGCTTGAGAGAGGCCTTGCCGTATTTGAATGGAAATGCAATTTGCACTCTGGGCCCGAGGACAGGTTTCAGTGGACGCAGATCCTAATGCTTGACATGGGGCCATGCCTGGGGAACGGGTTGCTAAGGACACATGGGTTCCCCTTGGCCAAAGCACCGGGTGATGTCTCCCCGAAGCAGAGAACCAGCCCCAACACACAGGCAAGAACAACAAACCTGGCACCGAAGACAAAGAAGCAGTCGGACTGTGAAAACGAACAGGAACCAGAGGAGAACAGCTTTGGGGATGCATGTTTGTGCGAGCGTGTGTACGAAAGGTCCCCGACGGTCACTTAGGGACAACCAAGTTTTGTTTTCTTGTTTTTTTTTCTCAGGAAAGAAGTAAAATCAGGCCAACGTGCCCTTCCTTTGCAAGAGTAAATACACAACAGCAGTGAGGCAGCATAAATCACACCGGAGAGCTGACGTTGAGGCCTGGGCAGTTGTAATCCAGTCAGCGCGTGTTTCCCGCGGAAGGAAGAGCATCTCGCTCGTTGACAGGGACGGCCTCAGCACCTGTCTTACCAAAGAATGGGCAAGAACCTACCGTTGGGGACGCCACGGTGACGCTGATGGGCCACGGCCGTGACAGGTCCGTCCCTATGGGTTCCTCCTCGGTAGCCGACTACCATCAGGTGCAGGGTCCTGACAGTTGGGAGGCAGGGGGTGCGGCAGGATCTCTGTGTCTTGCCCTCAATTGTATTATGGCTGTGAAACCACCCTGAAGAAACGGTCACAGGAAACAGGTTTGGGGTCACACCACGAGAACCCTGTGAGAGCTGAGGAGGGTGGGGTCCTCAGGTGGTCTTGGGACAGCTTTGGGAGCCTCCAGGGACCACACCTCTTGCTCAGGGCGTGGCCTCCAGGGACCACACCTCCTGCTTGGGGCATGGCTTCCAGAGACCACACCTCCTGTGTGGGGCATGGCCTCATCTCCTGCATAGGGAGTGGCCTCAGAGACCACACCTCCTGGGCAGGGCGGGGCCTCCAGAGACTACACCTCCTGTGTGGGCGTGGCCTCCAGAGACCACACCTCCTGCATGGGGGTGGCCTCCAGAGACCACACCTCCTTTGTGGGGCGTGGCCTCTATTGTGGGGGCGTGGCCTATCAGTGCCCCCCCAAAAGCCCCAGAGAAGCGACTGTGACCTCCAGCCTCTAAAGGGCACGTCAGGAACCCGGAGCGAACTTCTCCGCAAAGTCCCTATGCACGGCCAGAGCCTTGTTTTTCTTAGGATTAAAACTAACGGGATTTTGTATCATGAAAGAACTCTTTTACATTAGGATAAAATGAAACTTTCCTCTTTCCATCAAGAGAGCTTTCCATCTACCACATAAAATACAGAAGGAGAACATTTTTAAATTTGAGAATCTTAGACCTGCTTTTCCCTGTCACAGATAAAAATCCATTATTTCCCGATAACGCATTGGCTGGAGCGAAGTAAAACAAGATGTGATTGGAACTGAAAGCCATCCAGTTTTATTTTTCCAGCTTCTCTGATTTAAAGTGAAGCCTGGCTGTGTACAGACGGGCGATGAGCAGCTCTGGAGCCGGGGGAACAGCTCTCTGGGCGGGGTGCAATACCGCCTTTCAGCGGATGCAAGCAGTTCCTGCAAAACAGACAAGACAGAGCGAGATCGATGCTGCAGACGCAGCTGTCACATAATGATTAGTGAGCGATCATTCATAACAATGTCCCGCAATAGACCCCACAGATGAGAGCTTCCCTGCGTGAGCATAGCCCCGTGCTAATTATGGCTGGACTGCATTTGCAAACTAATGTGTATTTCTACAGTGTGTGACATCTGAAAGCTGGAGGTAATTTTTGGTATCTTATTAGGTGTTTGAAATTCAGTTTGTAACATTTGCCTCCAACATCAGCCTTTTCACTTAGCATGAATTTAGCCACATGTGCTGGGGAATAGACTCTCCAGAAAGCCTCAAGAGAGTGCATCCATCACCTTCTATTAAAAGAGCAAGATGTGGGGTGCCTGGGGGGCTCAGTTGGTTAAGCCTCCGACTTCAGCTCAGGTCATGATCTTCACAGTTTATGGGTTCGAGCCCCACGTCAGGCTCTGTGCTGACAGCTCAGAGCCTGGAGCTGCTTCAGATTCTGTGTCTACCTCTTTCTCTGCTCCTCCCCTGCTCCTGCTGCCTCTCTCTGTCTCTCAAAAATAAATAAACATTTAAAAAAAATTAAAAGAGCAAGATGTGAACAGTCCTCTGTGGTCAGGACCCCGCATCACCTCCCAAGGCCTCAGTGCTCTGTAAATTCTGAGCTGGTTCTGTGGCCGAGTCCTCCTGGAAGTGACACATCCCCCCACCCCCAGGGGCCCAGTTCAGGTACACGGTCACAGGTGTGCAGAGCTTGACCACTGCACACAGGTCCCCTGTGACAGGATGAGAGGATTTTCCACAGGTACCAGTTTTCTTCGGGGACCCAGAAGAAATCAGGCTAAGATAGTACCTCAGGAGAAGAAGGAAAACATCAGGGCTGTTGGAAAGGTGCGACCCGAAGTAAGGGAGGAGCATCCTAACGTCAGGTCACTACCCTCGGGATCCGTCCTTACAGCCCACGGACACCTGGGGACAGGAAGGAGCAGGGGACGCTGGTTCTTAAGAAAAATGGACACCTGTGGAGTCTGGGTTCTGCGGAAGCACGCCTGTGTTTGTGCACACACGCACACACATGCACACACGCGCATACACATAGGCGCGCGCACCCACACAGGCATGTACACGCATAGGCATGTGCACGCACACACACGTGTGCACAGGCCACATCTGCCCTCCTCCCGGACCGCAGGCTCTGCGTGCCGTCACAGGGCCTTCTACCCTTGGCGCCTGGAGCAGGAGCAAAGAAAAGGGGTCTCTATCCCCGTAGTTCTGCTCACTAATATGTAAACTGATAAGCGAATCCGGCTCGCATTCCTAGTAAATGGGGTCTTTCCTCTTGAACAGTATTTGTGTAGTGATCTCTACCCTCACTACACTTCGTGGTGACCCACTTCGGGGACACTTAGTGACATTCAAGGCAGACAGTTGGAAAGGCATCTGGGCCTAGGGGAAAGTATAGGAGCCTTGTTTGTCAAGTCACACAAAGAGGCCCAAATTGCCACAGGATCCAGCTCTATCCTGAAAAGTGTAGGCTTACAGAAATGATACTTCATGGCTAATGCAACCCAAGAACTTTGGCCGTAAGTTCTGAGCAACGACCCACCCCGTCTGAAAATCAGATCAGATTCCAGCAATTAAAAAAAGAAAGAAAAGCGGGGTTTTGTGGAGTTTTTGTGGTGGTGGTGGCTGTCACTGTTTTGCTTGCGAACAGGGCTGAAATGAGAGAGAGAGAGACGCTTCCCCAGCGCCGCGTCCCCTTTATGGAGCTTGAGCTGTGAGATTCAGTGACACAGAAGGAATTCGGATCTGAGCAGCATGTATCCAGTCCGGAGGGGCGCCCAGCACAGCTGGTGGCTTGGCCACAATCACCTGGGGGCACCTGCGTGTGTAAACCACTAAGAGAATTCATCCCCAACCAGACTGGAAACTGCTGTATCCTTGCTTCTTTCTCGGTGAACATGACCCCTTTGTAACTTACAGCAGTGGGTGAGACGCCGTCAGAGCAAACTATTTGAGGCAAGTAAATTCTCTTGGTTCTTTTTAGTGGAAAAACCATAGTTTTTCAGAAACTGACATATTTTGTCTAAAAGAATATGCTTCCTAAAAATCTCCATAAATTTTTTATCCTATGACCTTGTGGCTTCTGTACTCATGCCTTGTGGCCTGTGTTTTATTCCCTCCCCGGGCACGACTGTGAGACCGGTTTGTCTCTATCTCTTCGTCACTTGGTCTAACTCAAATTGGCTGAAGGTCGTCTGAAAACTTGAGATGTATTTGGCGAGAGAAATCAGGCTGAGTTTAGAAGTATTTTAGGGCAAACACTGAAAATATGTCATCCCCCAAAGAGAATGAAGCTGGCAGAGAGAAAATGTGAGAACAGCAGACTCAGACTAACCACAGAATTGACAAATCTCCACCACGTTTCGGGCTGTGACATGGGGATCTAATCGCTCGTGCTATCCTCGTGATCAGTGCCATCGGCCACGGCAGGATCAATCCAGACGCAGCCCTCATCAATCGTTAAAGCGTCTGAAACGGCCTGATCAATTGAACGACTGGCTGTGGCCATTGCCTCTTTCTCTTTGAATATTTGTGTGTCACTTGAACCTATTTCAGACTTGGTGTATATATCCCATAATTTCCAGAAACTCACCATCATAGCAAATGCTGGAGTACGAAGGAAGGAAGGAGGGAAGGAAGGAAGGAAGGAAGGGTAGAGGGAGGGATGGAGGGGAGTAAGGAAAGAGGTAAGAAAGGAGGGAGGAAGGAGGAAAGCACTGAGGGAGGAAAAAGGAGAGAGAAGGAAAGAAGGAAAGAAGAAAGAGGAAGCTATTTAGTTCTGGCCAAATTCCTGTAAGTTTATTTCAAAAATGGCCGTGGGTCTTGGCGCTCAGCAGGTGCTAAGACCAGAAAGAGGAAAGGCCTCAGCACTTTCCCTAAGGGGTGGGCAGATAGGGGACTTGGAAGGCTTGTCCGCCAGCCCCCACCGGCCCGTTGGCCCCGCGCAGAGGGAGCTGAGGCCACAAGGGGTTAGCCTGCAACTGATCCAAACTGGTCCCAAGCAGGTGTTTCCATGGTGATGGGAACGCGGTGGGGATTTCAGGATTGTGGGAATCGAGCCGGGACAGCCAGTGGAAGGAGCGGATGGGAGGAAGTGCACAAAGCCTTCGAGTCTCCGAAGTGAATAATACTGACTCCTGTGTCATATTAGTCTGCACGTTTTCCGAAAAGGGACTTAAATTAATCCAAACCGAGCTATTCCTGCGAACCTTTTAATTTTCCATTCTAACAAAGAGGGTGAAAGATGGCTCTCAACGTTGAAGAGACGGTGGTCTGCAAATCGCAAACTCTGAGCTTTATTGATCCTATGAAAGCTCTCTGTGGAGCCTTGCTTGCTGATGAAGTCCACTGCCAAATTTGGGGAGACAGTCATTCCTGTTTCCTTTTTTTTTTTTTTTTTTTGCTTCTAGCACTAAAAAATAGCCTCTGCTAGTAAGACTTTACTCACTTCTTTTCGACTTTGCCTCAGGGATTGATGTGATAGGCAGGACAGAAAATTCAAGCAACACATTGATGAAACTTTTCATTCAAACAGGAATTCAGGACAAACAGTCTGAATTTATAAGTGTCCTCATAACAATTATATTAGGCTCAAAACACAGTCAGACAATGTATTTGGAGAGCCACTTACACCAATGACTCCTAGAAAAATAATTTAAAACTATCTCCCCAACATGTCGTCTCTGGGGAAAGGAAAGCAGACTAATATGTTTTAAATTATTTTCACAACATCCAGGCAGCCATGAAAATTTCAAAAAAAAACAAGACATGCTTGTAAATCATTTTCAGTTTATGTGTGATCTGAGTTCCTCCCATCCTATGGATCCCCCAAAGCACATTTTTATTGTTTCCGATTTCCACTGTGGCCTAGAGCTTGCCAGGCATGGGCAGGAGATGCCTTCCTAATTGTACAAAAGTTGGTGTGTTGGTGAATATTCATCTCTCCCTACCCCAGGTGTATACTTTGTCCTGTTCTCTCCCCACTGCCCACGACAATGACTGGCCCCAAATGGAAAAGTGGCAAAGATTTGCTGAAGGAGAAATGCTACATTCAATTCACGTCTGTGTCCCCTCAACACCCAGCAGTTGAATCCTAAGCCCTCTACAATGGTCTTTGGAGGTGGAGTCTGGGGGTGGAGCCCCTGTGAGGAATTAGTGTCCTTACAAAGGAGACCCCAGAGAGCCCCTTTCCCCGGGACGCAGCAAGAAGATGCTGCCTGTGAACCAGGAGGCGGGGTCTCCCCAGACCCCAGATCTGCAGGTGCCTCAATCCTGGGCCTCCAGCCTCCCGAGCTGTGAGTAACACAAGCCTGTGGTTTATAAGCCACAAATTAAAAATTCCACTTTTAGATATCTTTAGATTTTCTTTCAGATATCTTTCTGTAAGAAAAAGCACGAGATCTATAAGAAGTGAATGATGGGATTTTTGTTATAAAAATGAACACAACCTTATAAAATTACTTATAAAAATTGTTCAACAATAGGAAAATTTGTTACATGGATGATCGTTTATCCGTGCACTGAAATATACATAGCGTTCAAAAGGAGATTTTATAATCCTAATTAATGATGTGAGAAACTCCCATTAAATATCTTAAGTCCAAATAGCAGTTTACAAACCAGAGACGACTTCACGTTTTTTCTCAGACCATTCTCCATCTAGATTGTACATTTTTATGACATTTTTCAGTTCCTACCTCATCTGTGGATATGTGGGTAGGAATTCATAATATCATTTTTATAGTTGAGAACTTCTTGAAAATGTAGAATAACGCTTCCACGTTGTGGGTCAGAGCACTCGGGCTGCATGTTGGACTCGAGTCTCCCATCTGGGAAGGGAGGGGAGGGGGACACGGAGGATTACCCTTCCGCTCTCGTCTGCCGTCTAGATTTTAACTCCCAGGTTTGCCTTCTGGCCGGCTCCCTGCCTCTACACACTGCCCGGCGGAGATGGTCTGCTCTCCGCACAGACAGGAGCCAGGCGACTGCATGCTGAACCTCCGAATCCTTCGAACGGCCCACAAGACCTTCCACAAACTCCTAACTGCACGTCTTCGATGCCATCTCCGCACACACGTCCACGCACACACGGACCCACACACCCGCCCCGCATGCTCCCGAAGCACGGATAAACCTCTGGTTCTCTTGATGAGACAGTGTCATTCTGCATTCCCGGATGTAAGTCCTATGAGACACACACAAAACTGCTCATAAACTGCATTGTTCAAAACAAACCAAAATCCTGGAGGAAACAATATGTATCCGTTCATGACAGAGTGAGAAAATAAATCATAGTATAACCATGCATCGGAAGAGAGTCATAAAAATACATGAACTACAACTTCGTATGTGAGAACAATGCCTCTCAAATACAAAATGTTGCATCAAAGAAGCAAGTCACAGAATATATGTAGTAGATTCTATTTCCATAAAGTTCAAAACCAGGCAGTCTGTGGCTGGGGAGGGGGGAGGGTGTGTGCACGCACACACACACACACGTATTAAGAACATGAAGAAATCAAGAGAATGATTAATACTAACGTCAGGAGAGTCGTCACCTAAAGGGCACAGGGTGGCGAGCCTCAGGCCAGCACAGCCAGACCTGTCAGCTCTCAGACCGATGAGCGAGGCGTGAGGGTTTCCTTAGTGACACACTTCCACACACTCTTCTGTGAGTACAATGCACTAAACAGGCTTTTCAGTGCTCCCCCCACAAAAATAAAAATAAACGCTGGAGGAAACAGAAAAGTCAGAGAAAGGAAATAGCAGGTGGAATGCCCTGAGAGAGGAGAACTCTTGTCACGACCGAGAGCCACAGGGTGCCGGGCGGCGGCTGCAGGTAGAGCCGTGAGCTGGAGAAGCGTTCTGAAGTTAGACACAGAGATTTATCTCTTAGGAGCATGTAAGTGAGACGGATATTTCAAGACAGATGCCCAGGTCTGTGGCATAAGAGACTTCATGGAGAAAGAAACCACATAAAAGGAAACCAAATGGACAAACAGGGAGTCGAAGGGGATCCCCAGTGAGGCTTTGGACAAGTTAATTTTAATATGCCCACAGCCCAGCCCGGGCAGGCCCCAAACAGATGGGTTTAGAGTGGAAAAATCATTTGGACTGACATATAAATCAGTTTGGAAGAGGTGGCAAGTAGATATTTTCAATGTGATGGGAATTTGCTAAATCTCCAAAGGTAAACGTGTAAAGATGAAATACGAAAGGGCTTAGAAGTGAGCCTGGAGGGTCTCCAACATTTATAGGTCGGATGGATAAAAAAGATTTGGGGAAAAAAAGGAGGACAATGGGCTAGGTACTATTGTATGTTAATAAAATAAAATAAAAGATTATTTCAGTAGACAGAAAAAGCATTCGACAAAACCCACTACTCTTTCATAATGAAAATGTTAAACTAGGAATAAAAAGAAAGTGTCTCAAGATAAAAAGCTTCTGGAAGGCAAAGGAAACAATCAAGAAAACTAATAGGCAACCAACAGAATGGGAAAAGATAGTTGCAAACGACATATCAGATAAAGGGCTAATATCGAAAATGTACAAGGAACTCACCAAACTTCACACTCACAAAACAAATAATCCAGTGAAGAAATGGGCGGAAGACATGAACAGACACTTCTCCAAAGAGAACATCCAGATGGCCTACAGACACATAAAACGATGCTCAACATCACTCATCATCAGGGAAACACAAATCAAAACCACACTGAGATACCACCTCACGCCAGTCAGAGTGGCTAAAATGAACAAATCAAGAGACTATAGATGCTGGCGAGGGTGTGGAGAGACGGGCACCCTCCTACACGGTTGGTGGGGATGTAAACCGGTACAGCCGCTCTGGAAAACAGTGCAGAGGTTCCTCAAAAAACTATCAGTAGAACTCCCCTATGACCCAGCAATAGCACTGCTAGGGATCTACCCAAGGGATACAGAAGTGCTGATGCACAGGGGCACATGTACCCCAATGTTCATAGCAGCAATGTCAACAATAGCCAAACCATGGAAAGAGCCTAAATGTCCATCACCTGACGAATGGATCAAGAAGATGTGGTATATATTCACGATGGAGTACTACATGGCAATGAGAGGGAATGACATATGGCCCTTTGTAGGAAAGTGGATGGACCTTGAGGTTGTCATGCTGAGTGAAGTGAGCCAGGCAGAGAAGGACAGATACCACATGTTTGCACTCATAGGTCTAACAGGAAAACAGGAGAGACCTAATGGAGAACACAGGGGAGCAGAGGAGGGAGAGAGAGTTGGGGAGAGAGAGGGATGTAAAACTTGAGAGACTATTGAATGCTGAAAATGAACTGAGAGTTGAAGGGGAAGGGGGAGGGGGGAAAAGAGGTGGTGGAGATGGAGGAGGGCACTTATGGGGAAGAGCACTGCGTGTTGTATGGAAAACAAGTTGACAATAAAATATTATGGGAAAAAAAAAAGAAAGTGTCTCAACCTGAAAAAGTTCACCCACAAAAACTCCACAGCCAACATCACGCTTAAGAGTGAGAAGTTGAACAAAGACAAAATTGTGTGTTAAGAAGCCCTATTAGATAGTATATCTGCCTAACCCACTTTCCATTAATTTAGACTGCGATTTTTTTCTCCATATATTTTTTATTGTTATTACATTTAATGACCTAGCCTATTGGAATTTCTTAACACTCTAGCAAACCAAATCATCCACAAATTTTGTGTATACTTTTTATTCCCGTAGAAATGTGTTCCTGGCACGGTGCCTGTGTAGCTCGGTTGGTTGAGCGACTGACTCTGGATTTTGGTTTGGGTCATGATCCCCGCGTTGGGATCCTGATTGAGCGCAGAGCCTGCATGAGTTTCTCTCTCCCTTTCCCTGCCCCTCTCTTCCTTGCACTCGCACTTTCTCTCCAACAAAGAAAAAAGAAAAAGTAATTTGTTGCTGAGGAGAC
The DNA here is from genome assembly GCA_004023785.1 of Mungos mungo. NCBI lineage: Eukaryota > Metazoa > Chordata > Mammalia > Carnivora > Herpestidae > Mungos > Mungos mungo. The sequence continues at coordinate 508 of PISW01009295.1, read as the reverse complement.
ATCAGCACCACGCTGTGTTCATTGTCTACTTCCTGTTATGAAGCGTCCATTTTCCCCAAGCTCAGGATTCTACTCCTGTAAGTGCACCCCCGGCACGTGTGGGCAGCCATCTCACACACTCGTTTCACCCCTGAGGACGTCAGAGCAGGCAGAAGCCAGGGCATTCCTGGTCCTGGCTGTGCTGTGAGTAAGAACCTTTCCTTCATCTCTGACCCGTGGCCTCGTGTCTTCTGTAACATCCATGAAACGCTGGCAGGTCACTTGTTGACTTGCAAGGAGGGAAAACTCTCAAATCCGTCCGTTCTTGATGCGTACACGTGTCAACAGCCTTAGACACTGAGTGTGTGAGGTGCTTGTCTGGCACTTGGGGGTGAACATTCTTAGGATTTAAAAGTTTCACTTTGTCACAAGAGTGTCTCTGTTCTCTTTGAAGAGTTTCCCTTTTTATAAAGTATTATTTATTTATTTCGAGGGAGAGGGAGAGAGAGGAATTCCCAAGCAGGCTCTG
>PISW01009294.1:0-62516 GCA_004023785.1 Mungos mungo | reverse complement strand
TCTTTGCAGCTCTCCCTGGCAACCACCTCAGGCTTCTAATCTGGAGGAACCCAACGAATGTTCTCTACCTACCTTTCTATGTCAGGTGCAGGTCAAGATTCCCACGCAGCAGCATTATGGCATGCGCAGCACTAAGGCGGGACCAGTGCCTGGGCACCCTGCAGGTAGAGTCTACACAACCACCTGCCTGGGGCTGGGGTGGCCGGGAGTGAATCCATTACCAGCCTATCTTCTTCCTGTACATCAGGGTCTCCGAACTTTGGGGCCTCAGTCCCATGGACGCTTTAAGCACGAACCCTTCAGTTTCTCACCTGATATACCACAGGTATGTACTTGTACATCCCGTCCTTTCTGCACAAAGGATTGAAAGGAGCACAGGGGGCGTGCACGGGGCTTCAGGGAGGCTCTCCCACTCTCCCAGGAAGGCCGCCCAGGTGCCTGAGTACCTACCGACCACGGTGGGCTCCAGGTCCACAAACACCGCTCTGGGCACATGCTTGCCAGCCCCAGTCTCGCTGAAGAATGTGTTGAACGAGTCATCCCCACCGCCGATGGTTTTGTCACTTGGCATCTGACCATCGGGCTGAATTCCATGTTCAAGGCAGTACAGTTCCCAGCAGGCATTGCCGATCTGGACACCTGCCTGCCCGACGTGGATAGAGATGCACTCGCGCTGGGAACCAGAACATAAAGGTCATAAAGGCTGAGATCCCCTTATCTTCAAGGGAACCAATGCTGTATGGCATACAAATGAGACCTACTATCATAAGTTAGTATTTGTAAAATATTTTACAAGTTATTATTTTAAAATCTCCTCAGACATTACAACCCAGGAGCTTCCAATGATAATTTTATATGTACACTTTTCTATGTAACATGGATAAACATATACTTGAACTATGAACAGTAAGAGAACCACTATAAATGAGCTTTCCAAGCAATCAGTTAAGTAATGTTCAATATTAATATAAGTAATGACTTTGAAAATCAAACAATATATGAAATAACAGTTTAGTCATTGGACAACAGGCAGCACAAGACAGTGATTCAAACAATGTAAGTGGCCTTGGCATTTCCCCAGAAGAACTGCTAGGGTGCTTCCAGGCTGCACTGGGGTGGCGGGGAGGAAACCCAAGGCCCATCTAGGACCTCCCTGAGGGGAGAAAGCAATCAGTGTTCAGTGAGGCCAAGGCAGCTAGAAACCATAGTGCTGACAATGGACAGGAGAGAGCTGCACAGAAAGAGCTCTGTGGATGCCAGAAGGGAGCCCCACTGGAGTCTACGGTGGGCCACCACCCAGTACCCATGTGTGAGGGACTCCTGAGCTCACATCTGTCATGATGGTAAGGTCTCCTAACTCACATAGCGCTGAAGGGAGTCCTCAGTGGTGGGGCTAAAAGAGACCTACAATGGGGCGCCTGGGTGGCTCAGTTCGTTAAGCATCCAACTTCGGTTCAGGTCCTAATCTCCTGGTTCATGTGTTGGAGCCCCACATTGGGCTCTGTGCTGTCAGCACAGATCCTGGTTCAGATCCTTTGTCTCCCTCTCTCTCTGTCCGTCCCCTGCTCTTGCACGCACTCTCTCTCAAAAATAAATAAACATTAATAGAGGCCTATACTAAAGGCTGTTTGAAATGCACCTAAAGCTTAAAAACAAGCCTCAAAAGGAGCAAATTATTTCCAGATATTTAATAGCATCCTAGAAAAAAGCCTTAAAGTATTTAAGGGAATACCAAAAAGAACAAAAACAGAAAAACTCTAGCATCCAACAATTTAAAATTCATAATACTATCTAAACTTACCAGGTATAAACATACACATGTGCGCACACACACACAGGCACACACAGTGTATGACCCGATGAAAAGAAAAAATAATCAATACAAACAGACCCACAGAAAGACTCTGACTCCAGGGATCTCCAGCCCTGCTCCAGCCACACCCCGGAAGCTGGCTGGTCTAGCACGGTAGAAGCCTGAGGAATCATCGGTCCAGTCAAATAAACTGTCCTGTGTCTTTGCCATTGGACTGGCAAATGTTGCCCCAGAAAGCTGGGGAAACAGCAAAAGTTCCTGATAGGATGTTCTGTTGGTATTAATTGCCTCTGATCTGGGCATGGGAGTTCAACACGCAAAAGGTAAGGGGAGCCTACTCCTTTACCACCAGACTCTAATGGGGGGGTCCTCAAGTGGCCGCTAGATGGCCCACCAATTTGGCTAAGGTTAGTAAGAATTTGAAGGCGTATTGCACTTATATGCCCAAGGATTCTGACAAATGAGGAAACAAATTGGCTGTCATTCTTACTTTTGTAAACCAGACAGCGCCAGATATTAGAAACCCTAAAAGAGACCCTTACCAAATTAACCATGGAGACTGGTGGAAATTGGGTAAACTCTCCTTCCCTATGCCCTTTACAGGGTAAGAAATTCTCCTTACACCAAAGAGGGCTATGCCAGGCTTTAAGGGTACAATGGTAACTCAGCTGACCCAGGATTGGGTCAGTTACAAGACAGAGGGGGGAATGTAAGGACGCAGGTTTGAGACAATAGAAGGGCACACATTGCCCAAGGCAAGAGGGACCACCCTTGTAATACCCTTAACATTCCTAAGGGCAGGCCTAGAAATAGAAGCTAAGGCTAGTTACACCCTATGTGAGGGTCCTGGGTCTACTCTGATTGGTTAACACTCTAAATGTTGTAATTGGATAAACCTGCTGTCAGTAAGATTGTGTAATAATAATTGGATCACTGTACCTATGTCACAATTTCCTGTAACTCCCCCTTCCCAAACTCATAAAAGCCCTACCCCACCTTTGTTCGGGGCTCTCAGCCTGGATCCACCATGCCGGTAAAGTCTGTGAGCCCGAGTTTAGGCCAGGCCAAGCCTAAACCCGTAATAAAGCCCTTTGCTTTTGCGTGGAAAAACAAACAAACAAACAAACAAACAGACCCACAGACACATAAATGACACAGATGACAGAACTAGTAGACAAGGACATTAAAATAGCTATTATGTATCCAGATGGTCATGAAGATCGAAGAAAAAATGAGGAATGACATAAAAATGACCTGAATTGAACTGTTAATGATGAAAACAGAATGCCTGAAATGAAAAATAGACTGGATGGAATTAACAGCTGGAAAAGATTGGAGGGTGACAGAAAAGTTCTGGAATAGGGGCATCTGGGTAGCTCAGTTAGTTGAGCATCTGACTGGCTCAGGTCATGATCTCACAGTTTGTGGGCTCAAGCCCCTTGTAGGGCTCTGTGCTGACAGCTCAGAACCTGGAGCCTGTTTCAGATTCTGTGTCTCCCTCTCTCTCTGCCCTTCCCCCACTCACACTCTGTCTCTGTCTCTCTAAACTGAATAAACATTAAGAAAATGTTTTTAAAAAAGAAAAGTTCTGTGGCGCCTGGGTGGCTCAGTTGGTTAAGCGTCTGGCTTCTGGCTTCAGCTCAGGTCATGATCTCACGGTTCGTGGGTTCGAGCCCCGCGTCGTGTTCTGTGCTGACAACTAGCTCAGAGCCTGGAGCCTGCCTCGGATTCTGTGTCTCCTTCTCTCTCTGACCCTCCTCTGCTCGTGCTGTCTCTCTCTGTCTCTCAAAAAAATAAATAAAAAACATTAAAAAAAAGTTCTGGAAGTGGTGATACTTCTATAACATGTAAATATACTCAATACTACTGAATTACCCTTAAATGGTTAAAATGGTAAATTTTATGCCCTGTGTATTTTACCACATAAAAAAGGTGTTATCAGCAATACAAAGCAACCATGTTGATATGTGCAACAACATGGATGAATCTCAAAATAATTACATCACGTTAAAGAATCCAAACTACAACAAAAAAAAATGAACTCAATGACCCCATTTATATAAAATTCTAGAGAACACAGGGGCACCTGGGTGGCTCAGTCAGTTAAGCATCTGACTTCAGCTCAGGTCATGATCTCGTGGTTTGTGAGTTCAAGCCCCGCGTCAGGCTCTGTGCTGAGAGCTTAGAGCCTAGAGCCTCCTTCAGTTTCTATGTCTCCCCATCTCTCTACCCCTCCCATGCTCATATTCTCTCTCTGTCTCTGAATAATAAATAAAAATGTTTAAAAAGTTTTTTAAATTCTAGAAAACACATTAAAAATTTTGTTTAATGTTTATTCTTTGAAAGAGACAGAATGCGAACAGGGGAGGGGCAGAGAGAGACAGAGGCACAGAATCTGAAGCAGGCTCCAGGCTCTGAGCTGTCAGCACAGAACCTGATGAGGGGCTCAATCCCATGAACCGTGAGATCATGACCTGAGCCAAAGTCAGATGCTTAACCAACTGAGCCACCCAGATGCCTCTCAACTAGCTTTTAGAACTAATAGTCTGAAGCCTAAAATTTCTGCTTCTGGTTTTGTTTTTAATAAGTGAAAGACAAGGGACTAGATCACAGCTGAGAATCTAATTCTGATTCCAAACTGCAATGCTGAGTCAGAAAAAATTACCTTTAAAGGCAGGGATAAATTCTCCAGAAGGTACTCAACTTTGTGATGAGGCTCAGAGATGCACAAAGTAGGATTTTAAACAAAATGTCTGCTGCTAGGCTTCCTAGTTTGTTTTATTATTATTATTCTAAATGTTTATTATTAAATAAATAATATAAACATTTATATTTTATATATTTATACTAAATACATTTAAAATAAACACTTGTGATAAACACATATAATATTTAATATTCATTAATATTTAATTTAAAATAATAAACATTTAGAATAAACATACATAAATACCTAGATAATATAAATAATAAAATATAACTTTATAAGTAAATTATATTAAATATAAACATATTTAAATGTTTATTTTGAGAGAGCACAAGCGGGGGAGGGGTAGAAAGGGAGGGAGAGACAGAATCCCAAGCAAGCTCTTTGCTGCCAGCACTAGAGATGGAGTTGGGGCTTGAAATCACGAACTGTGAGATTATGACCTGAACCAAAACTAAAAGTCAAACACTTAACCAACTGAGCCATCCACGTGCCCCTCTAGGAGTCCTATTAAATCCATTTTTAGACACAAACCTTCTAACAAAGAAAAAGTACCTAAAATGGCCAACATTTTCTCAGGATAAGTTCTTTAGGGTTATAGTCACACTAACTTGCCATCCCCTCCCCCTCCCCAGAAGTTCCTTATTTAGTTGGTTCAACTAAGTACTATGAACTTTAAAAATCAAAATTTAGGCATTTCGACGTCAGAAGCCCCTATCGTATCAACCAACAAAGACAGAACAGCTCTTCTGAAAGTATTAATTATGGTGTTTTTCTTTTTTAAGACAAAGCCTCTGCTAAGAATTAACAGCTCCTAAAAATGATGAAATGCATAAATATCTTCTAGTACCTGTCTGGCAATAGAAGATATCTTCCCTTTACACTTGGAATAATTCACCTCTACAAATGATTTTTGTGAGCAGCTTGATTTCATGCTGTGCAATAACCAATAGGAGAGGCCTCAAAACCAGAAGCTTTACAGAGAAATAATGCAGAGGTTAGTATGAATTATTATACAGTGAATTATTATATAGTTTGTATATATACAGTTATATGTGTGTGTATATATAATATGTACAGGATTATTCTGGCTGCTCTCTACATAAGACTCTCTTGGGCATCACTTGTTTCAGAAGCACACAATGACAGAGGTGTTGGTTGGGTTCCACTGATGTGTAAACTATTAATGGATTAATTCAACAACTTCCTAGTAGATCTATGAGCTGAGGATATGAAAATGCAGGAATTGGGGCGCCTGGGTGGCTCAGTCAGTTAAGCATCAGCTTAGGCTCAGGTCATGATCTCACGGTTCGTGGGTTAGGGCTCCAAGCTCCATGTCGGGCTCTGTGCTGACAGCTCAGAGCCTGCAGCTTGCTTCTGATTCTGTATCTCCCTCTCTCTGACCCTCCCCTGCTTGTGCTCTCTCTGTCTCTCAAAAATAAATTTTAAAAAATGCACGAATTAAAGGCAGAAGCTTTGCCTGCTGTGGGAAGACAGAAATTCTCATATATTGCCAATAAAAAGGGATCTGACAATCTACAAAATCACAGCCATCCACTTCTGGCATCCCGAAAACACCTACACCAGTCAAAATGGCACATACACTGATTACTCGTGCAGTGTCATGTATAAAAGACTGGGGGGAGGGCAGGGATTCCAAGTATCCAGAGACACTGAACGGGCTGAAAAATCTACAGCCACACACTATGCGGCAGTAAACTACAAAGCAAATCTTTGTACGCTGATTTGGAGGGCGCTGGACTTTTCGTACAATGAAAAAAACAAGGTGCAAGGGTTATACTGTGTGCTGTTTTTGGTGCAAGAAAGGGTATATAAACATATCTATTCCTGTTTGCTTGGTTTGGCTCTAAGAAGATTCTAAGTATAAACCAACCAAAATAAATAAATAAATAAATACCTACCTAATGGAGTAAGCAAGATTTTTCAGCATATGGCGTTTTCTATTATTCTTATTTCAAGACGTTGTAAATAATGCCTATCTAATAAGTGCCCTGGTCAGCCCACAGAGTAACAGGGACAAGTAGGAGAGAACTCGAGGACAACACTTGGTGTTGCTTAGGGAAGGAAGAGCCTGGAAGGGGAAGGCCGGCGGACGCTAACCCCAGACCCACAAGCTCTGAACTTGATCCCTGGTGGTACCAGCGTCCTGGCACTGCCGAGTCGGAGCACCCCTGTATCCCACTGCCACCAAGGCCTGTCCCCCAAGACTCACCCCCCACCCTCACTGAGGCCACCCACCGTACCATGATGGTTGCCTCCTGGCCGCCAGCAGGAATCCACCTCCTTCCAGAGCAACACCACGCGCCCAACTGCGGCTTGCCAATTCACGCACCGCGTCCTGATTGGCTCTCAGCCCACGCGATTACCACTGCAGTCGCGCGGGATCCGACTGTTTCAGGGGGTGGGTCCCAGGTTCAGACCTCAATCGCGATTGGCCATTTTCTTAACTGGCGAAATAGCTTTTGATTGGTTGCCACTTTGGGCGGGAAATGGTTACTTTTGTCGCTTTGGGCGGGAAGGGGCGACCTGATGGTAGGAATTCAGTAGACGAGCGTCTCTTGCAGCATTGGCAGGAAGCTTCAGGGCTGACCCCTGCTAAGCGACTGTGGAAAGGGCAGCCACAGGGTGCCCCTGATTAGGAGTGGAGGCCACGCTGCATAGCTTGCACTGCCCAAGACCCACATGTTCATCTGTAAAATGTAGCTGTACTACATTTTCGTTTTTACCTGTACAGGGGTATTGGAAGTGACAAGGGCTGATAATGATAAAAGGGTTTTGCAGACTTAAGTTTGGGCAAATGCATATAGGGGCTATTTCTTTAGCAGACTTTTGCTGGTGCTGATGTTCATATCCTGGGCTGGTAAAAAGTTTTAAGTTCTGGGTCCGTCGAGGTAGATGTAACAGGACTTCTGCAAGAAGAGGACATAATGTGGACCACCTGACCAGTTCCCTGAAGGAAGCGGTTGGGAAGCTCTAGAAGAGAGCAAACGATTGATTTTTTGCCTTCTAGGAAACTTAGGTTTATAAGGCTCTCAAAGAAAGTATCGCGAGTTTTACAAGCAGCAAAGAGGAATAGGGGGTGGACAGAGCAGGCGTGGGGACAGGGAAATCTGAGAGTTGTAAGATACAGACAGGAGCATATACTATAGCAAAGAGAGTGACACTGGAGGTTCTGGGTGTGGCCAGTGTGACTGTGGCCAGACTAAGGAGTTTGGCTTTAGCCGGTGGTTAGGAAGCCAGCCACCCATGCAGATTGGATTCGCCATTTAGGGGGTGCATAAAGCAGCAGGAGGCAGATCAGGGCAGGAGACCTCACATTGCAGAAAGCCAAAGAATTGCCCACCCACGTACCCACACATCCTTGGTGGAATTTGCAAGGTTCCTGGAAGGGAGGCTGATGCCCATAGTTCACTGCCCCATTACTGCTGCTGGTCCATGAGAGAGTCTGTGTTTACCCTATGGAGGAAAAGAACCCCTTGGCTCTTCTCAGCACAACCTGAATGAACTGGAATTCTCATATAGAAGGCAGGATCAAAAAAGAGTTAAATATCAAGAATGTAAATAAATAAATGTAAAGTATATTTATAAACTAAATTACATTATAAAATGTATAAATATAATGTAAAAAATTTCAAAAACACAGATGCAAAATGTAGATTTCTTTCTTGCCCTGCTTACCACTTCTAGGTCAATGGAGGTATGACGTAATTCACAGAAGCAGTTTAAATGGTCTGGGTTTGAGCAACACCTCCCATCATGCATTCAGTGGGAAGAATCCTTCAGTTCCCCACTCCTTTGCTCTGGCACATTTCAGAGAGGGTGTGGTCTGGAGGTGAGAAGAATTAGTGTGTTGAGAAGCCCAAGGTGGTGTATTGCATTAAGAATATGGAGAGGCACCTGGCTGGCTTAGTCAGTGGAATGTGTGTCTTCATTTCGGGGTCAAGAGTTGGAGCCTCAGATTGAGCATAAAGCCCTATATGTAGTAGATATGACCTGATGAATAAGGGCACAAGCCACTCACACGGGGTTGACAAGAATCTCCCTCAATATTTGAGCTCCCCTCCCCTTTGGAGAAGTAAAACACAAAGAGTCATTTTGATCAAAGGTGCAGTTTCAGTATACTCACTCAAAGGAAAAGTCACAAGATTTATTATTACTTACATATCCCAGAAGTGAGGGTGCATTGAGTGGTGGCGGGATGGAGAAGTGGGGTGGGGAAAGTCAAGTCCTCTGTCCAGGATCATAAAACAGCAGGAGATAGAGAGCAGGGTAGCTGCTTTTTAGGGTGGAGGTCACTAACTTTTCCTGGACTTAACTCTAACTGGATATTTTTGTTTGTTTGTTTCCTTTTAAGATTTTATTTTTAAGAAATCTCTACACCCAACATGGGGCTCAAACTTACAGCCTTGAGATCAAGAGTCAAGTGCTCTATGGACTGAGCCACCCAGGTGCCCCTCTAAGTGGATATTTTATTTTTTTAATTCTAAAAAATTTTAAAAAACACATTTATGTATTTTGAGAGAAAGAGAAGAGCATGAGCAGGAGAGGTGCAGAGAGAGAGAGAGGGAAACACAGAATCTGAAGCAGGCTCCAGACTCTGAGCTGTCAGCACAGAGCCTGATGCGGGGCTTGAACTCACTGACTGTGAGATCATGACCTGAGCCGAAGTCAGAGGCCTAACGCACTGAGCCACCCAGGAGCCCCTAAAATTTTTTTTATTTTAGAGAAAGAGAGTGCATGAGCAGGGGAGAGGAGCAGAGGGAGAAAGAGAATACCAAGGAGGTGCCACACTTGGTCCAGAGACGGTCTTGAGGCCCAATCCCATGAACCTAGGATCATGACTCTAGCTGAAATCAAGAGATTGACTGAGTCACCCAGGCGCCCCTAGTGGATATTTTTAAAGGTGCAGGCAAGTGGGTGGAGCTAAAGCTGGAACTTACCAAGGGTATCCTAAACCCAAGTCCTTATCCAGTTGTCTAGACTCTGGGTTGTGAACAGGGTTATCCTGCCTAGGCAGCAATGCAGAAAATCATTGTTTTTGTCATCACAGTAGGGCAGCTAGCTGGGGCTTCCAGGGAGTGGAGTTTGGAAAAATAAACTTGGGACTCTTCCTAGGGTAGAGTGGGTACCAGGAACCAGTTCTGGGTACAGAGGTTGATAGGAAATGGGGAGAGGATGCACCCCTGGTAAGGGCTGTAGCAGGTGGGGACAGATGTGACTGTCATTGCCAGGGCTGAGCGCAAAAAGAAGAAAAACCCGAGTGGGCGGCGCCTAGGTGGCTCAGTGAGTTAAGCATCCGATTGTGCCTCAGGTCATGATCATGGTTTTGAGCCCTGCTTGGGTTGCTCTCTCCCTCCTTCTCTGCCCCTCCCTCCTCCAAACAAATAAATAAACTTAAAAAAAAAATAAAAGGAGTAATGCCTGGTCTTGAGTCAGGCAACACAGATGGACCAGTTTGGGGAAAATTGGTGGTTTTTCCCCTTCCTTTCTTTCTCCATTCTTCCATTTACTGGTCTTCATTTTTCTCTGAGCACTCAGTCCTTTCTGCCCATGGAGTTCATTCTTGGAAACAGTTTGGTGATTTATCTTTTTAAAAAAATATTTTAGGGGCGCCTGGGTGGCTCACTCAGTTGGGCGTCCAACCTTGGCTCAGGTCATGATCTCATGGGTTCGTGGGTTCGAGCCCCGCGTCGTGCTCTCTGCTGACAGCTAGCTCAGAGCCTGGCGCCTGCTTTGGATTCTGTGTCTCCCTCTCTCTCTCTGACCCTCCCCTGCTCACTCTATCTCTCTCCCTCTCAAAATAAAATAAAGACATAAAAAATGAAAAAAATTTATTAATTAATTTTAAGAGAGAGAGAGAGAGAGAGAGAGAGAGAGAGAGAGAGAGAGAGAGAATCCCAAGCAGGTTCCACACTGATACTGTGTAGACTTCAGTGGTTTTTAGTATATTCACAGAACTGTGCAATCATCACCAGTAACTAATTTCAGAAAATTTTCATCACCCCCCAAAATGAGAGCATGTACCCATTTGCAATTATTCCCCTCTCCCTTCATCCCCTGAAAACCACTAATCTGTTCTCAGTCTCTATGGATTTGCCTATTCTTGACACTTCATATAAATGAAATCATATAGTATATGGTCACTTACCATTATGTTTTCAAGGTTTGTCTGTGTTGTATCACCTCTTTATTGATGGGCAAATAATATTGCCTGTGGGCAAATGATATTCTATTGTTTGGATATTTCACTTTTTATTTGTCCATCATCAGTTGATGGATACTTTGTTTTTTGGTGTTGTGTGGTTTTTTTTTTTTTTTTTTTTTTTTTTTAGTTGATGGACACTTTGATTGCTTCTAGTTCTAAGCTGTTAGGAGTAATGGTGCTGTGAAAATTCAGGAGCAAGTTTTGTATAAATACATGTTTTCATGTCTCAGGTGTATACCTAGGAGCGTAATGGCTGCATCACACAGTAACTTCGTGTTTAACATTTTGAAGAGGTGCCCAGCAGTTTTCCCAAGCCACCACGCCATCTCACATTCCCAACAGTGTATGAACGTTCCAACCACTCCGTATCTTCAACACTTGTTATGACCTGACTTTTTGACTAGAGCCATCCTAAGTGGTGCAAAGTGTGGCATCACACTTGGTTTGCTTTTCAATAATGACTAATGATGACAAGAATCTTTCCATGTGATTATTGGACATTTGTATATCTTCTTTGGGGAAATACCTTCCTAGATCTTTTACCCATTTATAGCTATATATTTATTTTTTATTTGAGTATAGTTGACACACAGTGTTATATTAGTTTCAAGTGTACAACTCAATGATTTGACAAATTTACATATTATACTATGTTCACTTCACCACAAGTACAGCTACCAATCCCATTACCAATCCTTGACCCATTCTTTTTTTTCCATTTCTTTTTTTAAATAACTAATTTATTTTTTAAATATCCATCCAAGTTAGTTAGCATATAGTGCAAACATGATAATTCTTTACCCATTCTTAAGTTACTGTATTTATCTTTTTATTATTGAGTTTTGAGAGTTCTTTTTGTTGTTGTTTGTTTGTTTATTTTGAAAGAGAGGGAGAGAGAAAAAGAGAGAGTGGGCAGAGAGAGAGAGAATAAGAGAGAGAATCCACACCATTGGCCCAGAGCCTGACATGGGGCTCAAAGTCACAAACCATGAGATCATGACCTAAGCTGAAATTGGGAGTCAGAAACTTAACTGACTGAACCATCCAGGTGCTCCTTAAGAGTTGGGTTTTTTTTTTTTTAAAGTTTATTTATTTGAGAGAGAGAGAGAGAGAGCAAGAGAGAGAGAGAGAGAGAGGACACACACACACACACACACACACAAGCAGGGAGGGGCAGAGAGAAAGAGAGACAGAATCTCAAGTAGGCTCCACACTGTCAGCACAGAGCCCAAAGCTGGGCTCAAACTTATGAACAGTGAGATCATGACCTGAGAGAAGATCAAGTGTTGGACATTTAACTGACTGTGCCACCCAGGTGCCCCAAGATTTCTTTATATATTCTGGATACAACTCCATTACCAGTTATATGATTTGCAAATATATTCTCCCATTCTGTAAATTATTACTTTTTAACTTTCTTGATGGTGTCCTATGAAACACAAAAGTTTTAAATTTGTGGGTGCCTGGGTGGCTCAGTTGGTTAAGTATCAGACTTGGGCTCAGGTCATGATCTCACAGTTTGTGGGTTCGAGCCCTGCATTTGGCTTTGCACTGGTAGCATAGAGCTTGCTTTGAATTCTGTCTTCCTCTCTCTATCTGCCCCTGAACTGTGAGAGGCCTCTTTCACTCTCTCTCTCTCTCTCAAAAGTAAACATTTAAAGGGGCACCTGGGTGGCTCAGTTGGTTGGGCAGTCAACTTTGGCTCAGGTCATGATCTCACAGTTCATAAATTCGAGTCTTGCGTCGGGCTCTGTGCTGACAGCGCGCAGCCTGGAGACTGTTTCGGATTCTGTGTCTCCGTCTCTCTCTGCCTTGTTCATGCTCTGTCTCTCTCTCTCAAAAATAAATAAACATTTAAAAAATTTTAATAAAGAAAATAAACATTAACAATTTTAAGAACGATTGCCTAACCCATGGCCATGAAGATCTACGAGTTTGTGGGGAGTTTATCTAAAAACTAGTCCATAATATTGCTGCTTCAGCAACTATTTTGTGTGGCTTAGTAGCCTACAGGGGTCTTAAACTGATACTGGCCCCTCCCAAGAGTGTACACCCTAGATAAGAGCCCACAGATTCACAAGTAAATGTAAGTTCCTGATATGATTCTCCCAATGGCCCTTCTGATAAGCATTCTCACCCAACACCAGGGCGTTCCTTTGTGCATTCCAGATAACAAACATCTCTGCAATGTTTACCAAAACCCACTCTTTTGAGTTTAGATAAACCAATCCAGTCTTAGCCTGGGAACCCCAAAGCACTCCACCTGTGGACCTTAGTAAAGGTATGTGCACCAGCTTCTGCCCACTGCTCAACCTGCACTTCATCTTAACCTCCTAGTGTGGTGGTCCTTCAAGGTATGCTGTGTACCTCCTCTAGGATCTGCGAATAATAAACTCTTCTATTTCAAACATTTTATGGCCTTCTGTAAAATCTAGGTTCACCATCTAGTGCCTCCAGGGCTTTACTTAACAAATGTTAATTTAGGGGCTCCTGGGTGACTCAGTTGGTTAAGCTTCAACTCAGATCATGATCTCATGGTTTGTGAGGCCCATCCATATCAGGTTCTGTGCTGATAGCACAGAGGCTGCTTACAGAGCCTGCTTCAGACTCTGTCTCCCTCTCTGCCCCTTCCCCATTCACACACTCTCTCTTAAAAAAATAAAGTCACAACAGAGTTTATAATTTCAGCTATTACAGTTAGGTCTTTAATCCATTTTCAGTTCATTTTTGTGTGTGGTGTGAGGTAGGGGTCCAACTTCATTCATTTGCATGTGGATATCCAGTTGTCCCAGGACAGTATGTCCAAAAAAAAACCCCATTATTTTTTCACGTTGGATTAGCTTGCAACTTTTGTCAAAAATCATTTGGCCATCGGGGCACCTGGGTGGCTCACTAGGTTAAGCATCTGACTTTGGCTTGGGTCATGATCTCACGATTTGTAGGTTTGAGCCCCATGTTGGGCTCTGTGCTGAAGGTGCAGAACCTGGAGCCTACTTCCAATTCTGTCTCCCTCTCTCTCTGCTCCTCCCCTACTCACACTCTGTCTCTGTATCTCAAAAATGAATAAATGTTAAAAATTTTTTTAAAAAATCAACTGGCCATCAAAAAAATGAGAAGACAAGCCATAGTCTAGGAGAAAATATTTACAAAAGAAATATCTGATAAGGGACTGTTATCCAAAATACCCAACAAACTCTTAAAACTCAACAGTAAGAAAACCACAACCCAATTAAAAATGGGCATAAGTTCTGAACAGACACCTACCAAAAAAGATATACAGACAAATATATGAAAAGACACTCAACATCATATGTCATTAGAGAACTGAAAATTAAAATAACAATGAGATACTACTACACAACTATTAGAACGGAGAAAATTCAAAATGCTGACATTACCAAATGTTGCTGAGGATACTGAGCAATAGTGACTCTCTTTCATTGCTGGGAGTGCAAAATGGTACAGCCATTTTGGAAGACAGTTTGGTAGTTTCTTAAAACATTAAACATATTCTTAACCAGATGATTCAGCAATCACACTTCTTGGTACAGTCATACTTTATTTTATTGTGTTTCACTTTATTACATTTTTAAAAATAAATCTTTATCAATTGCATTGAGCATTGCTAGCCTTCACTGAGCCAGTCTATCAGTGCCATTTTTCCAACAATATTTACCCACTTTGTGTCTCTGTGTCTCGGTCACATTTGGTAATTCTTATAATACTTCAAACTTTATTATTATTACATCTGTTTTAGTGATCTGTGATCAGTGATCTTTGATGTTACTCTTGTAATTGTTATGGAGTGCCACAAACCATGCCCATGTAAGATGACATACTTAATTGATAAATGTGTGTGCTCTGATTCCTCCATCAACTGCCTGTTCCCTCATTTCTTTTCCTCTCCTCAGGCTTCCCTATTCCCTGAGAAACAACAATATTGAAATTGGCCAAATAATAACCCCGCAATGGCCTCTAAGTGTTCGAGTAAAAGGGTCATATATCTCTCATTTGAAATCAAAAGGAAGAAATGGGTAAGCTTAGTAAGGAAGGCATGTCCAAAACCAAGACGGGCCAAAATCTAGCTCTCTTGTGCCACCCAGTTAGCCAAGCTGAGAGTGCAAAAGAAACGTTCTTAAAGGAAATTGAAAGTGCTACTCCAGTGAACACACAAGTGATAGAGAAATTATAAGAAACGGAAACAGCCTTATTGATGATCTGGAGAAAGTTCGAGTGTATGGATAGAAGATCAAACCAGCCACAGCATTCCCTTAAGCCAAAACCTAATCCAGAGCCATCCCCTAACTCTCTTCAATTCCATGAAGGCTGAGAGAGGTGAGAAAGCTGCAGAACAGAGGTTAGAAGTCAGCAGAGGCTGCTTCATGAGGTTCAAGGAAAGAAGCCAGCTCCACAACTAAAAGTGCAGTGTGAAGCAGCAAGTGCTGATGGAGAAGCTACAGCAAGTTATCTAGAAGATTAGCTAAGATAATTCATGAAGAAGGCTAAAGTCAACAACAGATTTTCAATGTAGATGGGAAAGCCTTTTATTGGAAGAAGATGACATCCAACATTTTCATAGCTAAAGAGGAGAAGTCAATGTCTGGCTTCAAAACTTCAGAGGACAGGCTGATTGTCTTATTAGGGGCTAATACAGCTGGTAACTTTAAGTGGAAGCCAATGCTCATTTACCACTCCAGAAATCCTATGGCCCTTAAGAATTATGTTAACTCAAAAAAAAAAAAAAGAATTGTGCTAAATCTATTCTATCTGCACTCTATAGAACCTCAAAGCCTGAATGATAGCACAGCCGTTTACAACATTGTTTACTGAATATTTTAAGCCCACTACTGAAAAATACTGCCTAGAAAAAAAGATTCCTTTGAAAATATTACTGCTCATTGACAATGACCAGTCGCCCAATAGCTCTGATGGAGATGTATAATGACATTAATGTTGTTTTCATGCCTGCTAGTACAACACCCATTCTGCAGCCCATGAATCAAGGAGTAATTTCAACTTCCAAGTCTTATTATTTAAGAAATACATTTCACAAGGCTTTAACTGCAATAGATAGTGATTCCTTTGATGGATCTAGGCAGAGTCAATGGAAAATGTTGTGAAAAGGATTCACCATCCTAGATACCATCAAGAACATCTCTGATTCAGGGAAGCCTGGGTGGCTCCATTGGTTAAGCATCTGACTTTGGCTCAGGTCATTATCTCACTGTGAGTTTGAGCCCTACATTGGGCTCTAGGGTAACAGCTCAGAGCCTGGAACCTGCTTCCAATTCTGTGTTTCCCTCTCTCTCTGCTTGTGCGCACTCTCTCTCAAAAATAAATTTAAAATTTAAAGAACATTTCTGACTCATGGGAAGAGGTCAAAATATCAACATTAACAGGAGTTTGGAAGAAGTAGATTCCAAACTTCACACGTAACTTTGCGGGGTTCAAGATCTCAGTGGAGGAAGTAATTGCAGATGTAGTAGGACTAGAATTAAAAGTGGAGCCTAAAGATGGGAATGAATTGCTGGAATTTCATGATAAAACTTGAACGAATGAACAGTTGCTTCTTAGGGATGAGCAAAGGAAAGTGGTTTCTTGAGATGGAATCTACTCCTGGTGAAGATGTTTAAATGACAACAAAAGATTTAGAATATAACATAGATGTGGTTGATAAAACAGTGGAAGGGTTTGAGTGGATTGGCTCCAATTTTAAAAGAAATTCTAGTGGGGATAAAATGTTATCGAACAGCATTGCACACTAGATAAATTGTGGAAGGAAGAGTCCATCAATGAGGCAAACTTCATGTCTTCTTATTTTAAGAAATTGCCACAATCACCCCCACCTTCAACAACCATCACTCTGGTCAGTCAGCAGCCATTAGCCTCAAGGCAAGAACTTCTCCTCCAGCAAAAAGATTGACTCACTAAAAATACATATAGTGTTTAGCATTTTTAACAACAAATTATTTTTTCATTAAGGTATGTACATTGTTTTCATAATGCTGTTGCACACTTGACTACAGTACAGTATAAACATAACTTTTATATGCACTGGGAAATCAAAATTCTCATTTGACTTGCTTTATTGTGCTATTTGCTGTAATCAGTGGAATCAAACCTGCAATATTTCCAAGATATACCCATATTTATCCAAGTCAGTTGACAGCTTATGTCCACACCAAAACTTACACATGGATTGTGCGTGATTGCCAAAACTGGGAAGCAACCAAGACATCCTTCGTACATGCATGGATAAATGCACGAGGATACATCTAGACAATGTAATATTACTCAGCACTTAAATGAAATGAGCTATCAGGCCATTAAAAGACATGAAGGAATTGGGACACCTGGGTGACTTGTTAGTTAAGCTTCCAACTTCAACTCAGGTCATGATCTCACAGTTCATGGGTTCAAGCCCCCTGTTGGGCTCTGGGCTGACAGCTGAGAGCCTGGAGCCTGCTTCAGATTCTGTGTCTCCATCTCCCTCTCTCTCTGCCTGTCCCCAGTTTGTGCTCTGTTTGTGTCTCTATCTCTCTCAAAAATAAAAACAAACATTAAAAAAATATTTTAAGCATGAAGGAATCTTAAATGCATATTACTAAGTGAAAAAACTCAATCTTTTAGATTGTTTAAATTTTTTAATGTTTATTTTTGAGAGAGAGAGAGAGAGAGAGAGAGAGACAGAAAGACAGAGCACAAGCAGGGGAGGGGCAGAGAGAGAGAGAGGGACACAGAATCCAAAGCAGGCCCCAGGCTCTGAGCCGTCAGCACTAAGCCTGATGCACGACTCGAACTCACGAATGGGGAGATCATGACCTGAGCCAAAGTCGGACACTTAACTGACTGAGCCACCAAGGCACCCCTAGATTGTTTAGATACAGGCTGCATAGTGTGTGGTTCCAACTATATGAAATTCTCTAGAAGGCCAAACTATGGAAACAGAAACAATGAGTGATTGCCAGGGTTAGGGTGGAGCAAAAGATGAATAGGGAAAGCACAGGATTTTTAGGACAGTGAAACAATTCTGTATGATACGATAATGGTGGAGGCACATTATACATGTGTCAAAATCCATAGAATGTAGGACATCATCAGTGAACTCTAATATAGACGATGGACTGTGACTGATAACGATGTGTCACTGTAGGCTCACCAATTATAACACGTGTACCACTCTGGGGGGGGGTATATTGATAGTTTGGGGGGGGGGTTGCTGTGCCTGTGTGGAGGTAGAGGATATATCGGGACTCCACCATCTGCTCAATTTTGCTGTGAACCAAAAACTTCTCTAAAAATAAAGCCTATTTTTTAAAAATCAA
Source organism: Mungos mungo (assembly GCA_004023785.1). NCBI lineage: Eukaryota > Metazoa > Chordata > Mammalia > Carnivora > Herpestidae > Mungos > Mungos mungo. Next base: position 44,445 of record PISW01009294.1, on the reverse strand, counting down.
TCTGCCATAAATTTAAATGGGACATACATTTTTAAAAATTAATTGGTCATGGGGTGCCTGGGGTGTTTTCAGTTGGTTAAGCATCTAATTCTTGATTTCAGCTCCAGTAATGATCTCATGGTTGTGATATTGAGCCCTTGATCAGGCTCTGCACTGGGCGTGGAGCCTGCTTAAGATTCCATCTCTCTCCGTCTGCCCTTCCCCCTGCTTGTGCTCGCTCTCTCTCTCTCTCTCTCTCTCTCTCTCTCTAATATTAATTAATTATTTGGTTGTATTTCTGAATTCTCAGTTGTGTTGATCTAGATGTCTGTTCTTTTTTCTGTAACACAATGCATTGATTACTGTAGCTTGGTAATCGGTTTAGAAATCAAGAAGTGTGGAGGTATCTGGGTGGATTCAATTGGTTAAGACTTCAGCTCCGGTTGTGATTCACAGTTCATGAGTTAGAGCCCTGCATCAAGCTCTGTGCTGGAGAGCCCATTTATCATTCTGTGTCTCCCTCCCTGCCCCTCCCCCTCAACGCCCTGTCTCTCTCTCTCCTTCAAAAATAAACATTAAAAAAAAAAAGAAATCAAGAAGTGTGAGTACTCCAGCATTTTTAAAACATTTTTTAACGTTCTTAAAAGATTTTTTAAAGTAATCTCTCCACCCAACATGGGGCTCAAACTCACAACCATGAGATCAGTCTGCTCTGTAGAGTTAGCCAGCCAGCCATCCCTCCAGCTTCATTCTTTTTCAAAATTGTATTGGCTATTCTGGGTTCCTAGAATTTCCATATGAATTTTAGGATCATTTTGATAATTTTGGTAAACTAGGTAGTTGGGCTTTTGATAGGCATTACGTTGCATCTGCAGACAGATCTGGGGAGTACTGTCACTATTTTGTTGTTACAGTTTTTTGTTTGTTTGTTTGTTTGTTTGTTTGTTTAGAGAGAGAGCAGAAGAGGGGCAGAGAAATAGGAGAGAAAGAATCCCATGTAGGCTCCATGCTGTCAGTGCAGAACCAGGTAGGGGGCTCTATCTCACGAACGGTGAGATCATGACCTGAGCTGAAATAAAGAGTAGGTTGCTTAGCCAACTGAGCCACCCAGACACCCCGGGGGAATACTGTCATCTTAACAATATTGTCTTCCAGTCTATGAACATGCGATGTCTCTCCACTAATAAGGTCTTCTTTAATTTCTTTCAATGATGTTTAGTAATTCTCAGTGTGCAAGTCTTGCATTTCTTTTATTAAACCTATTCTAAGGGTGCCTGAATACGTGGCTCAGTGGGCTAAGCATTCAACTTTGGCTCAAGTCATGATCTCGCAGTTTGTGGGTTCGAGCCCCATGTCAGGTTTAGTGCTGACAGCTGAGAGCCTGGAGCCTGCTTTGGATTCTGTATCTCCCGCTCTCTCTCTGCCCCTCCCCCACTTGTGCGCACACTTGCTCTCTCTCTCTCTCTCAAAAATAAATAAACATTTAAAAATTTTAAAAATTATTCTAAGCATCCTTTTTCCAGCTTTACTGAGATATAATTGACATATTCTAAATATCTTTATGAATATATTTATTCTTTTTGAGACTAAGCAGAATTCTTTTTTTTTAACATTTATTTATTATTGAGAGACAGAGAGAGACCGAGCATGAGCATGGGAGGGGCAGAGAGAGGGGAGACACAGAATCGAAAGCAGGCTCCAGGCTCTGAGATGTTAGCACAGAGCCCAATATGGGGCTCAAACCCACAAACCGCAAGATCATGACCTGAGCCGTAGTCAAACGCTTAACTGACTGAGCCACCCAGGCGCCCCAGCAGAATTATTTTCTTAATTTCATTCTGGATAATTCATTGCTAGTGTATAGAAAGGAATACAATTGATTTGGGGATTTTTTCCAGCTTTATTGAGATAGAATTTTTTTCTAGCTTTATTGAAATATCCTGCAAGATATTTTTTAAATGTTTTTTTAGATTTATTTTTGAGACAGAGTGAGACAGAGCATGAGAGGGGGAGAGGCAGAGAGAGAGAGACACAGAATCCTAAACAGGCTCCAGGCTCTGAGCTGTCAGCACAGAGCCCGACGTGGGGCTCAAACCCATGAATGTGAGGTCATGATGTGAGCCAAAGTCGGCGGCCCAACTGACTGAGCCACCCAGGCGCTCCTCCTGCAAGATATTTAAAGTGCACATCACAGTGATTTGATTTACTTAAACACTGGGAAAGGATTCTTCCCATATAGCTCATTAACACATGCATCACATCATATATTTACTTTTTTTGTGTGAGAACATTTAAGGTCCATTCTCTTAGAAAATTTCAATTGTGTAATACAGTCTTATCAAATATATTCACCACATTATACATTAGACCTTCTGATTTACGTGTATTGCTCTTGTATCCTGCACCTTTGCTGGACTAATTGTTAGTTATTTTGCTGGGTGGATTCCTTAGGATTTTCTATACATAAGATCATGTCATCTGTGACTAGATATACTTTTACTTCTTCCTCTCCAATTTGCACCCCTTTTATTTCATTTCCTTGCCTAATTGCTATGACTACCACCTCCAGTAAAATGTTGAATACGGTAGTGCGAGTGGACATCCTTATGTTGTTCTTGATAATAAGGGAAAGCTTTCAGTTTTTCACTCCCAAGTATACTAGCCAAGGGTTTTTCGTGGATAGTCTCTACCAGTCTGGGGATGTTTATGGTTTGTTGAGTGCTTTTTTCAGTGTGTATTAAGATGATCATGTGGTTTGGTCCTTTATTCTATTAGTATGGCATGTTACATTGCTTGATTTTCCTATGTTAAATCAACCTTGAGTTCCTGGGATAAATTCCACCTGACCCTTTTTTTTTAAGTTTATTTATTTATTTTGAGAGAGAGAATACAAGTGGGGAAGGAACAGAGAGAGAGAGAGAGAGAGAGAGAGAGAGAGAGAGAGAGAGAGAATCCCAAGCAGGCTCCACACCACCAGTGCAGAACCAGTGTGGGGCTCAAACCCATGAACTGTGAGATCATGACCCAAGCCCAAGTCAGATGCTTAACTGACTGAGCCACTCAAGTGCCACTAACTTGACACTTTTTATATATGTTGCTGGATTTCATTTGGTAGTATTTTGTTGAGACAGTCTACATCTATGTACATAAGGGGTAGTTTTGCTTTCTTGTGATGCCTTTGGCTTTGTAGAATAAGTTAGGAAATATTTCCTCTCTCCTCTCCTCCTCTTTCCTCCTCCTCCTCCACCTCCTCCTCTTCCTCCTTCTTTTTTCTTTTTGGTGCTTTAGCTTCACTCCCCCTTCATAGATTGCTTCGTGTAACTGCCTTGTTCAGTAGGGCCCCAGAACTTGGCTGAATCATATCCCTGGAAGTTTATGATTCGCTGTATCAACCATGCTTGCCCTCAAACATGTACTCATATATGTGGTGAGAGCCTTCTCTGGGTGGATAAACAGTTTTCTGAAACCCTGAGTACCAGCTCTCAGGTGGTTGTTGATAAGCTTTGGAGTAGTTTCTGTTACAAAACTGCCCCAATCTCTCAGGTTGAAGTGCTTTTCTAAATTTTTGTGGAGGCCTTTCAGAACAAGAAACATTTGCTCAATTATGTTCAGGTCAAAGGGAGATGCCATCCCTACAGGAAGTGGGACCTTATCTGAGAAGTTCTTCAAGACAACATCAGACAAATATCAGAAAGAATCGAGGGGGCTGGCCAAGACAGAGTGTTCCAAGTGACGCCATCTTGTCTGGGAGTCCACCATCCTGTCACCAACTCATTGGGACACAGAGGCTGCAGGTGCCCTGAAAATCCATTTTGGTTTTGCTTTCCTTGGATGCGTTGTCATCATTGTGCCAAGTTCACACCGTCAGGTCACACTAACTTTTTCACTTTCAAAAAGTAGTAAGTGCAGAAGGACAAAGACCTCTTAGCCCCGGGAATAAATAAGTCTGAGGAGAGTTTGTGATGGCTACATGATGGAACATGAGGATTGTCCGTGCTGCGGGGAGTGGCATGGAATAGGTACCCAGGATATCACCTCTCACCGATACCCATGAGTGGGAAGTTGTTGTTGGGGCCCCCCAGGATCCTCCAAGCCTGACTGGTGATCCTAGGCTGGGAGGGGCTGTCACTGGCATCGGAGGAACCCTAGGGGTGCCCCGAGCTGGAAGGCTATAAATTGTCCCCACAAATCTGCTTACCTCCTTTCAGGACAAGGCTCAGAATAGCCAGCAGTTCTCTCAAGTCACAGAACACTCCCCAAAAGTTGTGACCTCCCTCTCCCTCAGCAAAGTATGAGGGTGGCTTACTGCCATCCTATTATATAAGAGAGGTTGGGGTTTGGCCAGGGCTACTCAGGCAGACCCATACCTTCATGTCACCAGAGGCTTGCCTGACTTCCTGAAGCCCCCCAAATGCTCCAACACTGGGGGAGGGGAACTTGGGACGGTGACAGGCTGAGCAGAGTACATGTGCTGGGATGAAGAATCAAGGAGGGTTACCGCAGCAGCGGCAAGGGGGTGCATTCCAGATCCCTTCAGACCCTGTCCTTACTCTTGCCTGTCTCCCAAGGCCACCCCAGGAATCTGGATTAGTCACTTACCTCGTAGCTTGGGATTCCTCATCTGTCAACCAGGCACAGTAAATAGGGCTTCCCTAAATTTGGTGAGTTTTGGTTTGGATTGTGTGAGTATGGGTATGAGGGGCAATCTGGATATTTGTGTGACAGCCAGGTGGGTGGGGCGCCGTGCTGGATCTGGCGCAGGGGGAGTGGAGGCGGGCTCTGCGCACGGGCGACGCCAGCTGGCTAGGCAAGCACAGCACGCAGAGCAGCGGAAGCAGCGGTGACAGCAGGTGAGTCTCAGCGAGTCCGATAGGGACATATTCGGGCCTTAAAGGAGGCAAAGACTTGGATATTCGGGTGGAACTGGCTCTGGGGGCAGCAGCGGAGGAAGCAGTCTGTTGGGGTAGGGGGAGCAAGAAGCTTTGGCTTCTGGTTGCAGGGCCTAGAGCGCCCCACCTCTGAGCCATACCCAAGTCCCATGGGGCCAGGGACGGAGTGGGGGTTGGGGTAGCAGTGAGTGCCAATGTCTGAGGCCAGATGGCCGCCTGATCCACGCCCAGGCCAGCAAAGACGCTCCTGTTCCGGGGCCTGGCAGTCTGGAGACCTGCCCAGCTCCTGGATAGTCTGGGGTTTCCACTTTGCTCTTGGATGCCAGACCAGGGAGAGTTTCCCAATCACACTTCCTGGAGCTTTACCTTTTCCATCCTCAGGCTCCCCCACCCAAGCTGGAAGAGGTTCCTTCACATGCCCAGAGGCATCCCTGTGACCTCCTGGCCACTTCTAACTCATCCCACCCTCAGGCAAGCTATCTCTGCAGGCATTCCGGTCCCAAAGGTAGGGGGTTGATGAATGGACAGAGCAGACCGAAGCTTGCGCCCAGCCAAATTGGGCAGTCTGTCATTCCCCTCCTGCCCTGGTAGGTGCCGGCAGCTGTCTCCGTGCTCCTCTTAGCTGCCCACCATGGTCAGGGGGCTGCCCAGCACTGCCAGCCTGGCGCGCTTCTGCCAGAAGCTGAACCGACTGAAGCCACTGGAGGAGTCCACCATGGAGACATCACTGCAGCGCTGCCTGTCCACACTGGACCTGACCCTGCTGGGCGTGGGTGGCATGGTGGGTTCAGGCCTCTATGTGCTCACAGGCACGGTGGCAAAGCAGATGGCTGGCCCTGCGGTGCTCTTGTCCTTCGCCGTGGCTGCCGTGGCCTCTTTGCTGTCAGCCCTGTGCTATGCAGAGTTTGGGGCACGGCTGCCGCGTACAGGCTCTGCCTACCTGTTCACCTATGTGTCCATGGGTGAGCTGTGGGCCTTCCTCATCGGCTGGAATGTTCTCCTTGAGTACCTCATTGGTGGTGCAGCTGTGGCCCGTGCCTGGAGTGGCTACCTGGATGCCATGTTCAACCACCGCATCCACAACTTTACCGAGGCCTATGTTGGAACCTGGCAGGTGCCCTTGCTGGCCAACTACCCAGACTTCCTGGCTGCTGGCATTATAATTTTGGCCTCTGTCTTCATCTCCTGCGGAGCCCGAGTTTCCTCCTGGATCAACCATACCTTCTCTGTTGTCAGCCTCATCATCATCCTCTTTGTCGTCATCTTGGGATTTATCCTGGCCCGCCCGCACAACTGGAGTGCTGAGGAGGGTGGCTTTGCGCCTTTTGGCTTCTCTGGCATCATGGCCGGCACCGCCACCTGCTTCTACGCTTTTGTGGGCTTTGATGTCATTGCTGCCTCCAGCGAGGAGGCTAGGAACCCGAAACAAGCTGTGCCTATAGCCATTATCATCTCACTTGGCCTGGCAGCTGGCGCCTATATTCTCGTCTCCACCGTGCTCACCCTCATGGTGCCTTGGCACAGCCTGGACCCTGACTCCGCACTCGCTGATGCCTTCTACCGGCGGGGATATAGCTGGGCTGGCTTCATTGTGGCGGCTGGCTCCATCTGCGGTAAGGGGCCCTTCAGGCAAAGTGGAAATGAACAGGGTAGTGGGGCCCTGCCCTAAGCTTCCCAGGGAACACACCTCCATCTGGGTCTGTTACCGGTTGCATATTGGGCCCAGGAAGGTGCTAATTATTAGACTCTCCACTTAGGCTTGTTGCCCCCTCCCAGTTGTACATAAAATATTAGTTCTGAGCATGTGTTTCCAGGTCCTTTTCTGGGAGAAGGACTCAGCCTTCACCAGATTCTCTGGTGGGCCTGTCACCTAAACTAGGGTGTCCCGTTCCTGGTGGGAGGCGGGGAGTAAGTCCTCCGGCTCACTCTGAGATCCCAGACAAACTCAAGCCCATGCTCTGGAGGGGTTGCGCATGCCCTGGCTCACAGTAGAGGCCCCTGGTAGCCCCGTCCACCCTGCTGACCAGTCCCCTACCCTCTGCCACAGCCATGAACACTGTCCTGCTCAGCAGCCTCTTCTCCCTGCCACGCATCGTCTATGCCATGGCCGTCGATGGGCTCTTCTTCCAGGTGTTTGCCCAAGTGCACCCCCGGACGCAGGTGCCCATGGTGGGCATCCTTGTGTTTGGGGGCCTCATGACTTTCCTGGCACTGCTGCTGGATCTGGAGGCACTGGTCCAGTTCCTGTCCATTGGCACACTGTTGGCCTACACCTTCGTGGCCACCAGCATTATTGTGCTACGCTTCCAGAGGGCCCCTCCATCCAGTGCCTCAGGCCCAGCCAGCCCTGACCCCAGGGTCAAAGAGTACCATTCTTTCTCAGACCACATACAGCTGGTGGGCACTGAGCAGGCCTCAGCCCCTGAACCTGGGCAGCTGCGGCCAGCCCTAAGGCCCTACCTGGGCTTTCTAGGTAGGTACAACCCTGGAGCTGTTGTGGCTTGGGCCCTTGGCGTGCTGGTGGCCTCGGCCATCACCCTGGCCTGTGTACTGGTCTTCGGGGTCTCAGTCCTGCACCTCCCATACTGGGGCTACATCCTGCTGCTCCTGCTCAGCTCCGTCATGTTTCTGCTCAGCCTCCTCGTCCTGGGGGCCCACCAGCAACGGCACCGACAAGACATCTTCCAGGTACCTCCCCCGGCCAATGCCCACTGGCTGGCAGCCCGGCCAGCTCTCTTTGCCCCTTCCTCCTCCACTACGGCAGGATGAACCGGGGTTCACAGGGTTGGGGAGACCAGTATGCCCATCCCCCTCTCTTTCTTCATGGCATGTGGGCACTTGTTTCCAGAATCTCCAGTGGTAGAGAAAGGCTCTGTAGACTCCTGAGGACTCAGGCCATGAGCCAGCAGACCTTTTCTGTAGCCCAGCCCAGCCCTGCTCTTGCCCCCTCAGATCCCCATGGTGCCCCTGACTCCAGCCTTGAGCATCCTCCTCAACATTTGCCTCATGCTGAAGCTAAGCTACTTGACTTGGCTGCGCTTCTCCATCTGGTTGCTGATCGGTGAGTGGGGGTCAGGATTGAGGCCCTGGGTGGGTCACAGGAAGAACGCAAGGAGGGCAAGCCGGGCCGGGACCTGCCCTTCAGCCCCCCGCAACCCATGCAGGGCTCATGGTGTATTTTGGCTACGGCATCTGGCACAGCAAAGAGAACCAGCGGGCACTGCCAGAGCTGACCACCACACGCTACGTGGTGTTCCCTATTACCAACCTGGAGGAGACGGTACAAAATGTGCAGCCCCCCAGCCAACTGCCCTCCCAGGATCCCAGCCCCATGGAGCAGCCCACCAGTCCATGAATAGAGCTGGAGGCCTGCCCATGCTTGCTCTACCCTCAGCCCACCCCCTCAGGAGCCCAGGGGAGCTGGGAGTCCCTTCTATCTGAGCCAGTTCAGGTTTGCTGGCCTGCCCATGCTGAGGGGTAACCTAGACCTTAAAGCCTTAGCCCAAGTGCCTAGCTTTGGGTTTTGGGGAGTGGGCCATGGCCAGGGCTGGTGTGGTGAACATTTTGCCCAGTGCCTTCCTGTTCATGAACAACTCTAGTTACTTGGGCAGGTGGGGTGGGCTAGGGTGGGCAGGGAAGAAGCCCGCAACCCCAGATAGCCATAATAATAAACTCTTGGTCAGCCACTGGCCTGCTGCTGTGTCCACCATTGCATTCTTTGTGTCATTGAGTCCTCTCCTGCCCCCTGGGAACCAGGTGATTGTCCCCAATCCACAGCAAAGATGCCAAGGTTTGGCAAGAGGGAGGCACCAGCTGTGGTCAGGTACACCTTTGAGCCTGGGTCCTGGGGTCCTGTCCTCAGGCCAGTGTCCTCTTCCCAGCTCAGAAGGGATCTGCATACACCCCTACACACATCATGAGAGGAGGGATCCATGAAAAGGGCAGAGCCAGGCTCCCCCCAACAGGCTCCCCACATGTCCCTTGGTGGGGGGGCAGATCCAGAGAGTAGAGACTCAGTCCCAAAAAGACCACTAAAAAAGGTAGTGGAGTTTCAGGGCCCTCTTGGGTTCCCAGGGCTTCCAAAAAGTGTAGTGTATCCCCGAGATCTGCCCAGGGATGTAGAGGCCCACATGGCCCACATGGCTACTCTGGTGGTTCATATCTACTTGCAGACTGAGGCAACAGCTGTTTCCAACTCAGGCCTGGCCAAGCTCTCTGGCTGTCACAGCTGGCACTCATCCTCTCCCCCCATCCCTTCCTCAAGGGCTTTGAGATAAATGCTCAGGATGCTACACACATGTATGATATACACACCCTGGATATGAATGCATACACCATAAATGCACTTGCCTGCTCCAAGTACCTTTGAATCCACCTGGTGGCTGTGCAGCTCCAGTCCTTGGGGGGTCTCCAGGCCCTCCCTGCACCCCCCCCACTGGTCTCCCTAAAGCCATGCTATGTCCATCATAGATGTTTCCAACTCCCCGTTCCTACCTATAAGGACTACACAGGAAGCTGCTGGTTTTGGCAGGCTTTACTCCTTGACTTTTTTTTTTTTTTAAGCTATGACAGCTTTCTCTGGGCCCTGAGGACAACCAGATACATGTGATCCCACTCCAATAACCAGGCCTCAGAGCCATGTTCTTTCACCCTGGCTCTTCTGCACCTGCCTCCCCATGGACATTGCTCTGGGGACTGAGAAGTATCAGAAACCCCAAGGCTTTGTTGGGGTTCCAGGTGCCTCCCGGATGCTAGTTTGGCCTGAGCCCCAGCCCTGCTGCTCTGCATCTGGCCTTTGTCACTCCACTGCCAAGCTGCCAGCACACCCCTGGCCACCAGGGACCCATGAGAAGGAAGCTCCTTGCCTCCCTGGGGTAGGTACTCCCAAATCCTTGCCTCTTCCCTGGGACAGGAGAGAGTTTGACTCCTGCAGCCTCTGTTCCTCCCCTCCTGACTGTGGGGGTGGGGGTAATTTTCCAGCAGGTAGGACTCAGACCCTGAAAAGATACCAGGCCAGTCTGCTGGGGATCTTTTTGTCCTTTGTTAGGGACATTCCTTCTGGGGATGTGCAGATGCCCTGACAGGTGGCACAGCTGAAAGGGAGGGGTTCTACTTAAGATGTGAGTGCTCGTAGGGGAGGAGGGCTGGAGTCTGCCCTAGCCAATGGGAAGGTAGGTGCTGACAGCTGGTGAACAGGCCACCGCTGAGAACACTGGTGATGGAGGTTGGGAGAGAGTTCTTAGACCTAGACACAGCAGGATGCCGGAGTCCAGCTCCAGCAGGTCCAGGGTTCCCTGAAGGATGGACAGTGTCAGCGAAAGAGAGTGAGAGAGCCTCGTTTCTTTCTGATCACCAGGCAATCATCTCTGCTCCTGATTTTCTACCTTTATTTATAGTAAAAGGTACAAGAAGCAGAAAGAATAGCATGTGTTTAGTAAATGATTTCTCATACATAATTTTTACAATTTTCCAGAACATGGATTCTGCAGAAGTTACAATTTTAATCTTAGTAGTAATGATTGTCATAAAAAACTTAGCTACAGGCACTCATGCTATTATATGGGAAGAGCAGGTATTTTTTAAGTGTACATTTTTTTCCATAGGCTGCATAAGACCAAGATATACAAAACCTCAGGTATAGCCCTAAGAAAGTGACCTTTAACCAAGGCAAGCAGCATTGTTTAGTAAAGCTCAGTTTTTTATGAGTAAGGGTCATTAGGCTGTTTATAGCTCTATGAGAAAGTTCCCAGAAAAACAGGATCCCCAGGAGACACAATGTCTACCCCTCTAGCCATAAGGACAGATAATGTATCCTTTGCATAAGTTGCAGGACTGACTTTTGCAACATTTACCCTAGCCCAGGAGGTATTAAGTTTACTAGTTAATTATAAGTTTTTTCAGGGCAGAATGGAATGTAGGGGTAGACCTAGTGATAACCTATACACCAGTCTTCTTGAATTACTGGGTTGTCCCTGACCAGGTGCAATCACCACCCCAAGGCCAGAATGAGAGGACAGCTTGCTCTTGCTTTTAGTCGACAAGGCACTCTGAGGTCTGGTGCTCAAGCAGAAATGATAGTTACAAGAGGGTAGATATTGGTCACTGACTGGCAGCAAGAGACCTTGCAAACTTGCCGTACCCTCACCAGGAATTTTCACTCAACCAGTGAGTTCAGGATGGCTCCCAACAGCAGGAGCCCCACCAGACCATTGCCTCGCCACATCGATGCCCCCAGGGCTCCCCTTCTCTGTGGCTCCTGTTCTGCTGCAGGTTTCTAGATGAAACGGACTTCTCTGGCTCCCCCAGACAGCATCCTGCTGGAGCTGGAGTCAGGGAAGGGATGGTCTGTCTGGGAGTGGAAGGGTGGAATTCTCCTCTCCCCCACACCTTAGTCTTGCTGGGGCTTTATCCAGGAGGTCCCCAGAGTGGGGCCCCCACCCTGCAACCAGCAGGGAACAGCTACAAGTCTCAGGAGTATGCCAGTGAGTGGGGGGCCAGAGCCTCGGCATGGTCACTCTGGTGTTGGTGTCTGGCTCCTCAGACTGGGTTCCCTCTAAGACATCTGGGCAGCCACGCATGGAGATGCAGAAGCTGGGTCTGTCTGCTCAGGGTTGGTGGTCACCTTCGGGGCCTTTGCCTGCAGATGAGGACATCATATCAGGGCTGTGACTAACACCCTCCAAAGTGTAACAAAACCCAAGGGTTTGGACACATCCACAGCTCACCTCCTCGTACTTGGTCCTCCAGTAGAAATGGGCTTCTTCATCCACATACAAGAGCAGCATGTCACAGAGGAAGGTGATCTGGGAAGGGTAGGGCAGACCTGTGTCCTAGCCCTCAACCTGCCCTTCCGCCACCTCCCTAGCCCTCACCGTGAGACAACATCATGCACAACAGAGGCGTCGGGGGTGGGGTGGGGTGCTCAGGTATGTACTTGGGCAGCCCTGGGCACACAGTTGCAACCAAAGGGAGCCCACGGTAGTCAGACTCACCACACCCAGCCACGCTGCTCCGGTGCCCAGAGTGATGGTCGTGGGGATGAGCCCAAACTTCCCTGCCTGAGACCGACCTGGGCTGAGCCTCTGGGGCTATGACCATCTCGCCCTCCTACTCCCACCACCCATTGCCCTCACCCAACACCTCTACCTGCCCAGTGACAAGGATATCGAAGCGGATCCCATAGAGCTTGAGCAGACTCCGGGCCTCCACACCTGAGGGCTTCCACCAGTGAGTGGCTGTCCTGAGGGTAGGAAAGAAGGTCTGGTGGCTTGCTCTGCTGCCACTCCTGGGCTGGTTGGTCTTCCCAGGATTCCTTCTTACTCATCCACTGATTCTATAAACCACCAGCCCCAGCTGTCTCCCCCTTGTGCCGTTGCTGAGGACCCAGGGGAAAGGCAAGCTGGGACCTGCCTCTTAGAAACTCTGCCTGCTGAGGGGACAGAAGGATCCCTAAATAGACACTAGCACTGGGGGTGGGGACAGGTAGGGAGGCAAGCCCTGGGCTGTGTGAGTCCAATGGGAACGCACTACCTCTAGGAACTGGGAAAAGCTTTCTGCAAGGGGTACTTTGAGACTGGTCTTGCAGGGGTCAGGAGTGTTCTGGACAGAGAAAGTAGGACAGGTAAGAGCACAGAGGTGTGGAAAGAAGAATGTGGGCAGAGAGCCAGCCCCTCATAGTAACAAGGGCCAGGGAGGTCAAGGAAGCCATGCCAGGAAAAGCCCAGTGAACAATGTCAAAGGGGCATCATATCTAGGCCTGGGGGCTATGTGTGCATATGTGCGACAATGATCAGGTGACAAGAAGTGACAAGGATTCTGGCGGGTTGAGAGAGATCTGTTTAGGAGACTCAAAGACATGACAGTAAATGCAATACAAAATCCCCAAGTGCATCCTGGATTGGAAAATAAAAAGATATAGGACTATTATTGGCACCGTTGGGGAAATTTAAATATTAGATTTATTCTGCCAATGTTAAATTTATTGAGTGTGACTGTGGTACGGTGATTGCGTAGGTAAAGTCCTCAGTCTCAGGACAGTGCTGAGAGGAAGAGTGTCAGTCGTCTGCCACTTAGTTTAAAATGCTTCCCTTTGAAATCTAGCTAAATATATCCAGCTCATTCTAGAGGAGAGAAAAAGCAAATGTGGCAAAATGGTACAAAATAAAACCAGAACCAAAAAAACCCTAGTGAACCTAGATAAAGCGTATATGGCTATGGGTGTTCACAGAACTAATCTTTGCACTTTTCTATAGGTTTTTGAAATTTTTGAGATAAGACCTAAGGGAAAAGTAAAAAAAGAACCCTTCCTCACACACCCCCTGAGGAGGGTGGTGCTAGAGGCAGGTTGGGGTGAGGGAGGGGCTGGGGGGTGAGGAGTCCCAGGGGATGGAAGGATGGGGGGATGGGATTAGGAGGGAGGCTGGACAGAGCCTGTGCTGGGGGACCCGGAGCTGAGAACACCCCTCCTGCCCCTGGGGACCTCCTCACACATACAATGGAATGTCAAGAGAGCTGGGCGAAGGGGTGGCCATAGGACAAGTACGGAGCTGGGAGGGGGACCTGGTTGAGGAGCAGCAGGAGGGCAGTAGGGGCCGCACCTGAAGTTGTAGCTCGTTTCCTGCAGCTGGAAGGAGTAGTGGGGCCGGCAGTCAGAGCCCCCAGCATCCAGGTCACAATCCCAGTGGACTCGGACGCCCACAGCACCTCCCTGCACACAGCACATCGCTGCTTCACCAGCACCCAGGCCCTGGAACCCTCTCCCTGACCCTTCCTGGACCTCTGCTCCCCACGGCCCACCAGCAATGCCAGGTCCTCAAAGACTCCTCCAGCTGCAGCCACGAGATCCCCAATGCGGAACACAGGGCAGTAGGGGCTGTAGCGAGAGTCGTAGCGACAGCGCTTGAAATAAGTGGCGTCCCAGGTGTCCAAGGCATTGGACCTGGCGGGGGGAGTGGGGGGGGACAGAAGGTCAGGTAAGACCAGAAACAAGGAGGGTCTGGGGCCAGCAGGACATACCCACACATACTTGGAAAAGTTGAACTTGCTGAAGGTGACAGTGTTCTTGATGAACAAGGTGAAGTTCTCTGCCTGGACCAGTAGAGGCTTCCTGCTGGTAAAGGAGAAGTGAAGGGCAGGTTTCTTGGTTCTGGGGCCTTGTCCTGAAGGTGGGTGGGGTTGGGTGGGTGGAGAGACTTACCCGGGTACAGTGCCGCTCTCCACGGGGCACCAGGCCTGGATCTCACAGGTCCTGTGGGTCCCGTTGAATTCCACACATTGGCCCGTTTTTATGCCTTGAAAATACAAGACAAACTCCAGGCCCTCAAACCGCCACAGGGCCAGGAAATGGGGTGGGACAGGGGCTACTGACAGAAGAGAGAGATGCAGAGGCACCACTGGGCCCACCCTCAAGAACCACCCAGGGTTCCATCCCAGCCCCTGGAGCCCCCATCCAGGGGAGCCACTGGAAGATAGGGCCCAGAGTTACCGTGGCTATGTGTCCCTGTCTCCCCTTCCGGACAGTCCTCATCAGCCCAGCAGTTAGCCAGAGGAATGGAGGGATGCTGAGGTGAGGAAAGCAGAGTTGCCAAGGGCTTGGGGACTGTCTCCCCTGTGTGACCCAGCCTTGCAGTCTGCAGGGACATAGCCTTAGCTGCATAGAAATCCCTGACTTTGGGGACACAGGGCAAAGCTGGAGGATAAAAATAAAAAGAAGTGGTCGGAGGAGGGAGGTAGCAAGCAGCCTCCCAGCCAGATAGGGGTGCAGGTTCTGTATTCCAAGGCAGAGCAAGCCTCCTTTCTTCCTGATAGTTCTATCCTGGCTGGAGGCTCTGATCCCCTGGTCCACCTCAGATGACAGAACAGAGAAGGTGAAGGGACTCTGGGAGGGCAAGGTCATGACAGGGTGAAGGGGTGGGGTGTGGTGAACAAAGAGCAGGGACCTAGTTGGAGGGGCCAAGGTAGGGAAGTCGTAGGACCATACACTTGCTAAGGGACCATAAGCTAGTCCCTCCCCTACTTATTTTTTGGTAAAACGGGGACATTAGTGCTTACACGTAGTCACTGGGGACCAGCCAGAAGGGGGGACTGGCAAAGTTTCTGGGGGTCCTACACCCCCAAAGAGGAAGGCACACTCGCAGACACAGTCCTGCCCCAGGCTGACAATGAACACCACTGGCCAGGCTACCTTGCTCAGGAGCAGCAGGAGGAGCACTGTACCAGGGTAACAAGAGGGGCTTGGGAACTCCAAGCCAAATGAGACAGTGGGAGTGTGGGGGTTGGGACTGTGGTATGTGGGCAGAGGACAGAGTGGGGCCTCCTGTGTCCTGAGTCTGCCCCTCCTCTCCACCCTGGCTGGGCCACCATCTCCTCCATCGGACCCCACAATAACTATCACGGGGCCCCCTCTCTGCATCATCTGCCTTATTCATTCAGCAGAGACCATCCCTAGTTCTGCCATGCTCCTGTGATCAAGTTCAGCTTCTTCAAAGAGTTCATAGGGCCCCCGAGGTCTTGGGCAACCTCCTTGGCACCCCAATCCGAACCTAGGCTCCAACCCCCCTCAGCAGCAGGTGACCCTGGGGATGCATCATTTTACATAGCTTGGAGCCTTTGCTCACACAACTCCCTCTGCCTGGACATTCTCAAGATCCCACTTGAGCCTTGAGTCCTGTGGGAAATCCTAAGGCCCTGGGCTGGCAGACATGCCTTCTTGGATCTCCAGCTACAGCCTCTGCCCCCACTACAGGACCTGCCTGTGCAGGAGCTCTTGAGATACAAGGGGGTAGAGTCTTGTAAGCCCAGCAGGGAGCCTGGCCCCCCAGGGGCTCAGCAGTGTTTGCTGAAGCCTGTGAGTCTCCAAGGTCCACAGTGAATGTGTTGGGAAGGACCAGATGACCTGGACCTCTGAGAGGAGCTGGCAGGATCTCTGGTAAGTTTCTGGAAGCGAGGTTGTCAGATCTGATTAATTACTTCCCAGCTCCAGTAGTTTCATGGGAAGAGCTAGAAACTCTAGTTGTAGGACAGCCTACAACCTGAACATTAATTAGATATCTTCTGGGCATGTAGAAGGATACCATGTTATGTTTGCCGTGTGTAAATACATCCTTTGTGGACAGAGCCAACCTAGGACACATGACGTCCTCAGGAGCTGTGGTGGCACCAACAACCAGGACACAGGGGACAGGTGACCACACAGTTACTCCCCAGCCCTGCAAGCAATTAAATGTTAAATGTGATTTTTTTTTAAAAATTTGTTAATTTATTTTAAGAAAGAGCAAGCGGGGGAGGGGCAGAGAGAGAGAGGGAGAGAGAGAATCCCATGCAGGCTCCTCACCATCTGCACAGAGACCAATGCAGGGCTCAGACTTACACACTGTGAGAGCATGACATGGGCCAAAACCATATAAAGCAGTTGTCATATGCTTTACTGACTGAGCCACCCAGGTGTCCCATGTTAGATGTGATTTTCAAAAGATGTTACCATGGAAGTAGGCTTCCAGGGCTGTGTCCTGGGTCCCAAATGCTCAAACAAAACCCACAGTTAAAGAACCATACACTTAAAAATGGGTAAGATGGTAAATTTTAAGTTACGTGTATTTAAGCACACATGCAAAAATTTTGGGGAAAAAACCCCATAACTGGAGAGAAGAGCACTGTGCCCTGTGACAGACACTAGATCCATGGGTCATTCTTAGGGAAGGGACAAAGGTGAGATTTTAGGTGGAAAATCTGCAATTCTGGATGAGAAATAGACAAAAATAGGCTGAGAGACTCTGCTGTGACTATGGTTGTAAAAAATGCCCAGAGATCATAAGTGGCCCTGAGGTCAGCATAAGCAGGTGTTTGCCCACAAAAATGGAAGCTGACTTGGGACACGTTAATAGGGCTGTGCATAGAAGAGAGGAAGAGCTCTATTAGAGCTCACCTGAGCCTTGGACTCAGTTCTGGGTGTTACACTGACCAACTGAAGGGTCTCAGAGGTGGGACCAGAAAGGCAAGGGGCCTGGATATCTCACAGCGGGCTACAGTGGAAGGCTCCAGAAGACTGCTTGGAGGTCCAGAGACTGGGTGGCCTTAAGCATGTGACTCTACCTTGTTGAGATCCTGCCTTCTCATTGTAAATGGGATCATAGTAACTTCCTTTTTAAAAATTTTTGTAAATGTTTTTTATTTTTGAGACACACACACACACACACACACACACACACACACACACACAGAGTGTGAGTGGGGGAGGGGCAGAGAGAGAGGGAGAGAGGCTCCATGCTCTGAGCTGTCAGCACAGAACCTGACATGGGGCTCAAACTCACAAACCGTGAATCACTACCCTAGTCGAAGTTGGATGCTTAATGGACTGAGCCACCCAAGCACTCCTGGATTATAGTGTTTTTTACCAGGCAGGGTATTTGTGAAGATTAAATGGAATGATTCACAAAAAGATTTTAGCTCAGTGTCTGGGATACAGTAGCACATATTATGGCCTAAAAAACTGGCCTCAGTTAACCTGGGAAGGCAAGGGGAGGACATGACTGATGACCCAGGTCTGGCAGAGGAACTAGGGACTCGCTGGGAAGCTCTTGAGCACCCTTACCTCGGGACATCTGTCTTGAACTTGTTCTGGCGTCACAAGAAAATTGGTCACCAAGAAGAACACATTCTCTCCCTAGAAAGCAAGGGTCAGAGTTGGTCTCTGCTTCTCCCTCAAAAAAAGAGAGGCCAGAAGCTGGCAGCTTGGCTTATGGGGGAAAGGAGTCCTGGCCCCATCAAGACATCAACTCGGTCCCAGGAAAGCACCTCCAGTGAGGCCAGTTGAAATAGAGAGGAGAGGCTAGCTGGGTTTCTGGCCTTTTCTAAGCCCACAGATGCCTCTTTGAGAGGCAGGTATGTTTCATGTTTGTACTCATGCCTTCAACCACAATTTTCCAATTGCTTCCTGCTTCTAGGCACTGAAGATCCAGAGCTGAGTTGGACCAGGAGCCTGTCCAGGCTAGTGGGGAGGTAGACCCCTCACTGCACATAGGCCAGGGGCCAGGGGAGCAGGTGGTGAGCTCTATCTGGGCAAAGGGTGGCTAAGGACAGGCAGGGTGGCTGGCATCCAAGTGCCATGTGTGTGAGTTCTGCAAGACTGAGGCAATGCACACCCAGGAAAGAGAGAAGGCAGCAGGTATGACAGCGGTCAAGATCTGGAATGACTCGGTGGCCACCACTATGAAAAGGGAGCCCCCCCCCCCCGAATGGAAACAAGGGCTTGCAGGCTCTGATTGATGTCACATAGGAAGGCTCAGGCTGGCTGCTGGGTAGACTGCATCTGGGGACCCACTAGAAGGTCAACGGCCTTATACAGGTATGGCACAGGCAGCAGTGAAAACTGTGAGGAGGTGGGATGGTCAGAAGGGAGGGACAAGTCCCGCTTTGGTGCTCATTGGATAAAATGAGGCCCCACTGGGAGAGGGAGATGATTTCTCTTTGGATGTGGAGGGTGTGCACCCAAGAGGCAGCTGTGCTAGAAGCAGGTGGTCACTGAGTCTACAGTTTTGGCATTGGCAGGATAAAGGTAGCAACTGAGGCTGTGGGTAATCTGGGTGGAGGAAGGAGCCAGAAATGCCTCGTGGGAGGGCCAGAGGAGGAGTGTTCTGGTCAGAGAGGGAGCATTCGGGAAGCTCAAGATCCTGGTTCCCCATGCTTCTCCCACCCCACCCTCAAGCTCAAGCCTTGAGTTCCTAAACTTTCCACTCTTCTAAGTACAGCCTTGTAAAGGCTGTTCCTCTGGCCTCGCTTCTTGGTCTGTCCCCTTGTCCACCTAGAAGTTTCTTACACATTCCAGAAAGCCCTATCCAGGCACCACTCCTCTGTAAGGCTCTTCCCAAGCCCGGCCCTATGACGGTGCCAGCACCCTGCTCTGGCATCACATGCCTTTCACATACACATTCTCTGCAAGGATGGCATCAGAGGTGTCACTGCCTAGCAGCTGAACCAAGGCACCTACCTGTGGTGGCTTCACAAAGTCTGCCACGTCCCACAGCCGATTACCCATCTCCTTGATCTGGGTCACAGAAACTCCTTTGAGTTTGGTGATGACGGAAATCTGGGGGTCCAGGTCTCGCTCCTGGTAGCCTTTTTTGGCGAGGAGAGCCCACCTTAGGAAGAATTGATGGACAGTGTGGCATATTCCTGGCCCAGGGTGAGCAGGATCCGCCCTCTCAGCCTCCCTCCTCATATACCCTGCAGGATCCCAGCCCAGAATTCAGGGCCCCTCTCTCCTTCAGTCTCATTTTCTACCCCAAACGCCCTACACAGATCAGAAACTCCAACAATGATCAGAGAGCACCCAGGGGCTTGGAGATGCCCATCACCTCCTCCTTCACCAGCCATCACCCTCCTCCTGCCCTGGTCCATCTTCTCCTTAAGGACTCCCCTGACCCAGCTAAAGTTGGTGGTCTCTATTGGGGACCTTAGTGCTACAGCTCTCCCAGGCATCAGGAGCTACTTCCTACCCCACCAGGGGCCTCCTGGGTACAGGCGGGGGGCCCTCTTGCTCTGTGTGAAGAGCCCAATGTGGGCCTGGAAACAAGGCACAGGAAAGGAGGACACAAAGCACACGGCTTGCTCTTGTACCCACTGTCCTCTAAACAGACAAGGATGCTCCTTTCTGTCTACTTCCTCCCCTATCCCGACATGCTCCCCTCTGCTACCACCAGCTCAGCCCCTGAAGAGTCAAACCCTCAACCCTCATCCTAGGACAACAGTCATTATCCCTCCAGCCAGTGTGGCCCAGGAGCCATTCTCTTACCCCACCACGTAGGCCATGACCCCGAGCTGCAGCAACCTCTGCAGAGCGCCCACCCGCCAGTTCCTGGTTATCACATACTTCTCCGTTTTGTAATCCAGAAGCCCCCAGCCAGACAGGGCCCCAGAGGAGCCCATGCTTCCAGCTCCTGCTGTCTGCTGGGGCGCATGAGTCAGCACAGCAGCTGCAGCCACAGCTGAATAGGAGATAAAGCAGGCGCCCAAGCCAGCAGGCCAGCAGCTATTAAAGGGACACTTCCACTGGGGACAGGATCCAGCCTCCACCCCTAAGCCCTGGGTTTAGTCCCAATCGCCAGCTGCCCAGAGCCTGCCACCCTCTCCCTCTGCAGGGGCCCAGGGCCAGGCAGAGAGGAGTAGCCCCTGCAACCTGCCCTCTGACTTCACTTCCTTGGGGGAGGGAAGGAAGAGGAGAGGACAAGTGTCATAGGTACTGTGAGAGGGCAGCTTGAGGACTGCAGGAGGCCAGAGGAGGGGGTCAAGAAAAGCTTCAGGAAAAAAGTGATCTCGGAGCCAACACATGCAGATTCTGAAGTTCCACAAGGAAATTTGGAGAAGAATTTTCCTGATGGTGGAAACAGCATAGGCGACGCTAGAGCATGAGAGAGAACTGGCAGCCAGAGTGAGAGCCTGACTCTGGCTCCGGAGAGGAGGGTGACGGGCTTTGCAAGGTTTCCCAGGCTCTCTTGTGCCGTGCGCCCGCAGAGCGCAGGGACTAAGGCACAGGCTTTGGAGTGAGCCATGGTCCCCAGTCCGTGGAGGGGGTAAGGGGGGGCGATGCTGGAACCGTGGAACACGCTCTCATCCGCTCAGCCTGGGAGCAGACTGGAGGTCTGCCCAAGCCAGCGACAATTTCTATAGCAACCAACAACACCTAGGTTGCCCTGGCGGGCAAGGAGCGTTCCTATTGGCTGCAGCGGACACCCGTTTGGGCACGACATATCCAATTGGTCAATGCAGCCGGAGGGTCCTCCCGCATCCCTGGGCCATGCTAGAATTGCTGTCCTGCTCAGTTTCCGCCTCATTGCTGCGACTGAGAAATGGGCGTAACCATGAAGGCTCCCTACAAGAGGCCGGGGGAGAATGAAGACCAGGAGGAGGAGGCGGCAACGGCCGCTGGGCGTCTTGCAGCGACCTCGGAGGCCGAGGAGCGTTTGGAAGTTGATTCAGACTCCGACCAGGAGACGGAAGGTGCTCCTGGGCAGGGATGGGGGCAGGCCTGTCTCCTCAACTAGGGAGCTTCTTTCCCCCTCAGGGTTGGAAAGGGCAGACTGCGGCCAAGTAGGGAGGAGACCCCTGTCCAGCAGGGAGCACACCCCTCCGTGGAACACCTTCAGGACAGCCTGCGGTCTCTCCAGCCCTGTGCCCTCCCCACAATGCTCCTGGCGGCATCAGGAGTTCCATCTTGAGAAAATGTCTGCAGGGGCGTTTGGGTGGCGCAGTCAGTTAAGTGTCCCACTCTTGATTTCTGCTCAGGTTCTGATCTCACTGTTTTCTGAGTTCAAGTTCGAGGCCCGCATCAGGCTCTGCACTGGCAGAACCTGCTTGGGATTCTCTCTCTCTCTCTCTCTCTCTCTCTCTCTCTCCCTCCCTCTCTCTACCCTGCCCCACTCAAACTGTCTCTTTCTCTCATAGTAAATAAATAAACAAAGAAAGGAAAGAAGGAATGGAAGGGGAAAGAAAGAAAGAGAGAGAAAATGCCTCCAGGGGTGCCTGGCTGGCTCAGTGGCTCAGTAGGTGGAGTGGGGGACTCTTGATCTTGGGGTTGTGAGTTCAAGCCCCACCTTGAGTGTAGAAATTACTTAAAAATAAAATCTTTAAAAAAAGGGGGGGTGCTGCCTGACTGCCTCAGTTGGTTATTAAGCTTCAGACTCTTGATTTCCGCTCAGGTCATGATCTCACAATTTGTGGGATTGAATCCCAAGTCAGGCTCTGAGCTGACAGTGTAGAGCCTGCTTGGGGTTCTTTTTTCCCCTCTCTCTCTTTCTTAAAAATAAATAAGCGAACTTTAAAAAAAATAAATAAGAAGAAAACACCCCCAAAGTGATGTTAAAATGTAAAAACCTCACCAAACAGTGTAAAAAGGAGTATCCTACCCAGAAATGAGACCAGGGCTGGGTTTTCCGAACCCACAGGAACAACTAAGTTAATGAATGTATAAAACAGAATTGTTTCAGTTTCTTCCCCCATAAAATGTTCACAAAACATATGTGTTCTGCAATCCAGTGGAAAACACACAACATGCACTTTGGCCATCAGTCAGACAGGGTCGTAATCCTGGCTTGGCCCAGATTAGCTACTACTAGCTGTGTGACTTTAGGGAAAGGATTTGCTTTCTCTGAGCCTGTCTCTACTACCAGAGGAAGAAATGCTTCTAGAAGGAAACACAGGCTGGATGGTGACAGAGGGCATGGGAGGAGACGACTGTGTCTAGAGAGGGATCTACATTCATCATCTCCCTGTCTCCTATCAGGCATCCATGGGCCTGGAGAACTGGTCAAGGATACCCTCTACCTGAGGTCTTGCCAGGCCCATAGAGTTGTGCCTGCCTCCTGCTTTCTGCGCCAAGGGAACGCCACAGAGCTGAACCTGCGGCACCGTGGCCTGGGGCCCCAGGTAACCCTGGGGAGCCCCCAGGGCCAGGCTTGGAGTAAAAGGACCTGGGAGGCAGCAGTCATAGGAGTGACCCCTTCCTGAGCCCATACCACACACTCCCTAGCTTTGCTGTGTGCCAGGCATGTCCCATCCCTTGTATCTGGGTGATAGGTAGGATCAGGGCTATGACAGAATTCAGGGAGCCTCTAACCTGCTAAGCGGGGGCAGTCAGGGAAGGCTCCAGGAAGTGACATCTGGGCGGAGCCTAAAAGGAGAAGCAGGTGTCCCCTGGCATGTGGGAAGGAGAGAGCCTTCCAGTTGGAGGGCACAAGGTAGGCTGAGCCCTGGAAAGAAACAAGCTAGAGTAGTGACTAGCTGTGTCTGGGGCCCTTACCCCTGGGAAGGATCAGGCCCCTCAGGCCTCTCTTTGTCCCAGGGTGCCCGGGCTCTGGCTTCTGCACTGAACTCCAATCCCTATGTCAAGCGGCTGGACCTTCGAGACAATGGGCTCTGTGAGGCTGGTGCGGAGACCCTGGCAGGTGCCCTGAGCAAAAGCAGCAGCATTTGTGGTAGGTGGTGAGCCTGTGGCTGGTGGACAGATTTGAGTCCTTTCTCTGAGGGGTGTGGGCTCCCCCCACAGCCAGGCCTTGTCACTTGGGGCCTATTGGTGTTGCTGGGGCAGGGGCCCTAACACAGGGTGGGGTTGATGGGGGTGGAGTTAGAACCTCTCTGATGCCCCCAATGCTGGACACTACTCTTATCCTGATTGTCCTACTCCCCACTCCCTCCTCGGTGGCCAGCACCCCCCCCCCATATAGTGGCCTCCCATTGCCTAAATGCAGGGTGGGAGAGCCGAGGGATGGACAGTGTGAGAGGGTGGAAGCTGGGTGGGAATGAAGTGGGGCTGGCTAGATGCGAATGCCGTCTCTCCCACTGATGAGCCACCCTCTATCAGGGATGACCCTAGGCAAGCTGCTCAACCTCACTAAGTCTTAGTTTTCAAGCTGTGAAATGGCCCCAACAGTACCACTTAGCCCTTAGAGTTGTACTGAGTATTAAATGAAATTGCATATGTGACATGCTCCATGCATGGCCGCCTGGGCTGTCATTGCCAGTTCCTGGAAACACATCAGTGAAGACTTCTGTGGGTGTATTATATTGCTGCAAGGCACGAATCATCAACAGGGTGACTGCACCTCCATCACAGGCACCCTGCACAGCACCATGAAGTAGGCGGTTTTAACCCCTTGACAAAGAAGCTTGTGGATGCATGGGGGTGGGTATGGTCATCAGAGAAGCTATCTGGGGCCTGGGGGGATGCAGCTGAGGAGTGGCAGAGTTACCATGCAACCCCAGGACAGTCCAGCTGCAAAGCCGCCTCTGCTGCCTCAGGTCTGGAGGTTCGGGGGCTAGAGGAAGGTGGAAGAGGGTGGTGCCTGGCTTTGGATCCCACTGCTTGAGAAGTGGTGCTGACCCCTAGATGTGGACCTGTCGGAGAACCAGCTGGGAGCAGTGGGAGCCCGGGCTGTCTGTGCTGTCCTCATGGTGAACCCAACCATGCAGAAGATACATCTGGCAGGGAATGGCCTGGACGAGCAGGCAGCTCCGTACCTTGCTGAACTCTTGCTGGCCCACACGGGCCTGAAATCCCTGGACCTGAGCTATAACCAGCTGAATGACCAAGCAGGTAACATCTGGCCAGGGTCACCATGGGGCACTTGAGCCCATCTTCCTAGGGCAGGGGTGGGTGAAGGTTGGCAGGACCACTCTGAACATTCATACTCTGGCTCCACTCCCCATGTTCCACTTTAGCCTGCCCCTCTCCCTCTCCTTCCACATAGACCCCTTAGTTCATTCCACAGATAGTCATGGCCTGCTGCTACATGTGCTGGATGCTGATTTAGCCACTAGGGACCCAGTTGTGAACAAAATAAAGTTCCTAGCCTCAAGGATCACATGTTAACAAAAATAATTATCCACAATTATTGGTGCAACAAAATAAACAAACAGGGAATGGTTCTAGAGAAGAATGGGGGCCCCTTGCCATAGAGAGGTGGTTGGGGAGGGCTCTGTGAGATGACATTTAAGTTGAAATGCGTGGAGTGGGAAGGAATCAGCAATAGCAAGACCAGAGGGGAGGGGGGCATTTAAAACAGAGGAATAGTAAACATTCATGCTTATTTCCCAGATTGATAGACACCAGTGTGACTGGGCTAGTGAGCCAGGAGAGAGGGGCCAAGCTGTGAGGTGAAAAGAGCTTCAGGCCTATGAATCTTGGCAAAAGGCATGAAGATTTTGTTTCAAGTGCTGTGGAAGACATTGATGGGGTTTCTTGATCTCACTATTTTCTCTCATGCCCCAGGGCCTTTGCACAGGCTGTCAGCTTTGCCAGAAGCATGCACTTCTACCTGTCTGTCCTCAACCATTCCAATAAATTACAGGAATCACTCAGGATCCTGGGTTAGGAATGCAAATTTCTGGGCCCTGGGCCTGCTGAATCAGAATCTTGGTGAAGGGAATGCCCATGCATCTACATTTTAATGGGTACCCCAGGAGATTTGTTTGATCAAGAATGTTAGGGAATCACTGTTCTGTTTCAACCTGCTTAGGGTGGGAGTGGTACCAGCTTTGGCCTTTGAGAATCAGCCTTGAAATTTAGCTGCCAGAGAGCCATTTAACTTCTAAGGAAATTATCTTTTTTTGAGTGAGAGAGAGAGAGAGAACTTAAGTGGGAGTAGGGCAGAGAGAGAGAGGGAGACACAGAATCTGAAGTAGGTTCCAGGCTTGGAGCTGTCAGCACAGAGCCCAATGCAGGGCTCAGACCCATGAACTATTAGATATGACCTGAGCTGAAGTCAGCTGCTTAACCAAAAAAGCCACCCAGGTACCCCCTTCTAAGAAAATTATCATGAGAAGTCTGTGAAATTAAAAAAGAAGTTCAGGGGCACCTGGGTAGCTCAGTCAGTTAAGCATCTGACTTTGGCTCAGGCCATGATCTTGCGGTTTGTATAGTATCAAGTTCTGTATCGGGCTCTGCTGTCAGCACAGACCCCACTTTGGATCCTATGTCTTCCTCTCTCTCTGCCCCTCTCCTGCTCTCTCGCTCAAAAATAAATAAATAAACTTTAAAAAAGAGAGGGAGAGAGAAGTTTATTTCAGACTTCCAAAGAACTAAGTAGAGATGTCTCCCAGATCTTCACAGTGAAAATGTAAGCACCAGAGAGGCAGCCAGGATAGAGGCGGCTGGAAGCTAAAGCTCTATGAAGGCTGCCCAAATATGGGATACAGAGGTCTTCATCTTGGGAAAGGACAAACTCAGCAGAACCATTTTGTTTCCTTAAGTGGGAATCTGTGGTTGGGCCCAACTCCCTTGAGGGTTGAAGAGCTTTGGTCTCAATCTCCCGATCTGACCCATGGCAAAAGCAGCACGTGCCTCATAGCTGGCTGCAGAGGTCATGAAGACCAAGTATTGGAATTTCAAGATGCCAATCATGCATGTTGAAGAATCTCCTCACCCTTTAGTTGGTCAGAAAGAAGGGGCTTCACTACAAAATGGGGACCACCACTCTCTCTTCCCAGCCCTAGAAGGTCTGAGGAAGGAGGAAAGTACCTACCTGTATCTGAGAACCTGCAGTGTCAGACCCAGTGCTGGGTATGGAATCCAGAGTCCTTTTCTCGGGAAGGCATCACTGGGAGTCCTAGCAGCCTTGCAGGGAGCTCTCCAAGGTGCTAAAGCATCTTGTTGCAGTGGGTCCTGGTGGAGCAGACTAGTTTCCTTCCTTCCTTCCTCCCTCCCTCCCTCCCTCCCTCCCTCCCTTCCTTCCTTCCTTCCTTCCTTCCTCCCTCCCTCCCTCCCTCCCTCCCTCCCTTCCTTCCTCTTCCTCTTCCTCTTTCTTTCTTTTTTCAAGACTTTATTTTTGAGGTACTTAGGTGGTTCAGTAGATTGTGCATCTGACTCTTGATTTTGGCACAGGTTCATGGGATTGAGCTCCAAGTTGGGCTCTGGAGCTGACAGTGTGGAGCCTGCTTGGGATTCTCTCTTTCTCTCTCTCTCTCTGCCCCTCCCTTGCTTACTCTCTCCCTCTCTCAAAATAAATAAATAAACTTAAAAAAAAAGGTTTTATTTTTAAGTAACTTCTACACCCAATATGGGGCTTGAATCACTAGATTAAGAGTTGCATACTCTACTGACTGAGCCAACCAGGCACCCCCCCAAGCAAGCTAGTTCTGCTCAATTGGTGTGTCTGGTTTTCTTCTGTGCATTTCTTCAAACTAGCCTCACTAAACCTGCAAGAGGAGCTGAGACCATGGAGGGGGGGTCAAATTCATATCCTTCAGGGACTCCTAGGCTAATGGGAGAGAATGGCCAGGCAAAGAGAGGTCATTAGAACAGAGCCTATAAGGATTGAAGCACAGTGGACATGGGGCCAGAGGCAGCCTAGCCCAGCTGGGTAAGCAAGGTTTTCTAATGCCGTGAATCTAGGTTAGAAGGATGAGGAGCTGTTAGCCAGGTGAAAAAGAGGGTCAACAGTTCTACACAGGGGGACAGCCCAGAAGCATGGGAGCAGGTCAGACCAGCTGAATGCTGACAGAGTGGAAAGCATAATGGGTGGGTGGGGCTTCTCTCCATTTTACATGCTAAAAATCAGCGTTTCTTACCCTGCACTGCTCCCTTGTTCCTTTCTCTACCACGGGTGTCTTCTCTCCACATAGCTGCACTGGCCTTGTCACCTTTTACCCATAGACTATGGCACAAGGCTTCAAACTGGTGACCTGAGTTCTAGCCTCTGCCCCTGCCCACCCCAGTCCATACCCTACACCTGCCACTAAGGAGCCCAGCCTTGTCATTTCTTAAAGCCCTCCCTGTCTACTCACCACTAATTGGTTGATGCCTCAAAGCCTTGGCCCAGCATTGATGGCTTCTCAGTGTCTCTCCAGTGTCATCATTGCTACCTTATTTCACTGGCTTCCCTCCACCCACCAGGCCTGTGGGCATTTCCTCAAGTGTTCTGTGTTCCTGCATGCTTCTACACATTTGCTCTTTCCTGTGTCTGTTCTCCACTGTGCATGCATACACATGTGGTGAGTCCCTCAGTCTTCAAGGCTATCTCTTTTTTCCTCGCTTTCCTGGCCCTCCTCAAAAAGGAGTCCCCTCCCTGTTCCCACACATCCCCGTTTGTGGTCTATAACAGCACTTACATTTAAACAACATGGATGGTTTGAACTACATGGGCCCACTAAACACAGTTTTTAAAAAAATAAATACAATACAGTATTATTGGTACATTTCCTCTTATAATTTTCTTTCTTTTTAAAAGTTTTATTTATTTATTTTGAGAGAGAGAGAGAGAGCAAGCATGTGCATGAGTGGGGGAGGGGCAGACAGTGAGAGGAGAGAGATTCCCAAGCAGGCTTCATACTGTTAGCACAGAGCCTGGCACTGGGCTTGATTTCATAAACCATGAGATCGTGACCTGAGCCGGAATCAAGAGTCAGACATTCGACTGACTGAGCTACCCAGGCACCGCCCCGCCATAATTTTCTTGTTAATATTTTCTTCAGGTAGGGCACCTGAGTGGCTCAATTGGTTGAGCGTCTCACTTTGGCTCAGGTCATGATCTTACCATTCATGAGTTCAAGCCCCGTCAGGCTCAGTGCAGACAGCTCAGAGGCTGGAGCCTGCTTCAGATTCTGTGTCTCACTCTCTTTCTGCCCCTCCCCCACTCGCTCTCTGTTTCTCAAAACTAAACATTTTAAAATAATAATAAATAATGTTTTCTCAGGTTATTTTATTATAAGAATACAGCATATAATGTATATAACATACAAAATATGTGTTAATCAACACTTTATTACATTCTCAATAAAGTCTTTCTTCTTTCTCAAGTCTAATAGCAGTAGGCTGTTATTAGTTAAGTTTTGGGAGTGTCAAAGCCATACACAGGGGTTTGGTGCACCTGACCCCCCTGTTATTCAAGGGTCAACTGCATCTCCCCCATTAAATTTGAATTCTTTGAGGACAGGGCAGGCCCATATTGGGTTCAACTTAGTGACCGTTGTGCCCCGTGGAGACCCTGGCACACAGCGGTCATCAGTATCATTTTTTGAAGGAAAGAACAGAGTGAATAAGGCCTGTCTTGGTGTTTCTGAAGGGGAAATGCTTCGACCAGCCCTATCAGAAAATACAGGACTCACCGAGCTTAATATAAGCTGGAATCACCTTCGAGGACCAGGAGCTGTAGCCTTTGCCAGAGGACTCGAGGTATGAATACCTCTGTCCCCCATCTGCCCTTCCCACCTGTCCTGTAGGGACAAGTCTCCCAGGTGCCAGCTTCCTA
This sequence comes from Mungos mungo, assembly GCA_004023785.1. Taxonomy (NCBI): domain Eukaryota; kingdom Metazoa; phylum Chordata; class Mammalia; order Carnivora; family Herpestidae; genus Mungos; species Mungos mungo. Next base: position 15,842 of record PISW01009294.1, on the reverse strand, counting down.
TTTTTGAAGCTCTTCATAAATGAGCCTTGGACCTTTTAAGCAGAGCTTAAAGAATGTTTTGTTTGGTGACTTTAATTTTCCCAGCCCCATTTCATGACTTCAATATACCATGCTCACTCTCATGTCACTTACTGAAGGGCCTACAGTTGAATGTTGCACATCTTCTCCAGATATTACAGACACACAGCTGGTGGGGGACATTGTGCAGTCTGGTGACACATGCTTGCTATGGACACATGCAGATACTTCCCTGAGGTGACAGCCCTGCAACCTTGGTCCCAACACACACTCTTAAACACCCCACCTGCTTCCTTGGATGTGGTGGTTCATAAGCCTTGAGAATGGATGGCTCCTAGCCCCTGCCAGGATGCCCCCAGTGCTGGCCAGCATGGTGAGGTCCTCCCCAAGGAACAGCAGCAGCTGCCTTGCCTCCCCCTCTCCCTGCATCAGGGGCTGACCTGGGGATCCTGCCCCACAGAGTGGTAGGTCAGGCTCTGTCTTTCTAGTGCACCCACAAGCTCCTGCCCTTCTCCCCATCACAGCCCCCCAACAGCCCTTCACCGGAACCCCTCTGGGATCTTGCTCTATGCCTCAAAATACCTGTACTTGAGCCCCCCACAGCCACCCACCCTCGGTGCTGTGCTTCCAGACATTCAGTTCTCCCCATCACCATCATCCAAGCCATAAGACTTTACTAGGAACCTCTGATCTTCTGCTCTCAGCCCATGTTTTTTTGCACCCCAGGCCTCCTGGGCTCTGAGGCTGTGGCCCCTGGCTTTCTCCACTTCACAGGTGGCTTCACTCTTTTGCATTCTAGGCAAACATCTTCCTGAGAGTCCTGGACATCTCATACAATGGTTTTGGAGATCCTGGAGCATCCGCAGTGGGTGAGGCACTTAAGACCAACAATGTGTTGGAGGAGCTCAACATGAGGTGAGACACACAGGGTGGCCCTGTGTCACAGTCTCCAGGTCCATAGCCACCTGAGGGACCAGGGACTCTATGATCTTGCTGCTGTTTACCACCTTAACAACTCCCAAGCCTACCACAGTTTACCCATGATGGGGCTTGAGCCACAATCCAAGAACACCCAGCTCCATCCTTCTCACTCAAGCTCAGTATTTGGATTTTTTTTTAAGTTAAAAAATTTTATTTAAGTAATCTCTACACCCTACAAGGGGTTCAAACTCATGACCCCAAGATCAAGAGTAACGGGCTCTTTCAACTGAGCCAGCCAGGTGCCCAAGTTCAGCATTTGTATCTTGGAGCTCATAATTCCTGACAAATAGATGGGGGCTGCTAATGAAAACATATAAGTAAAACATCTTCATTTAAAAGGGGGAGGAGGAGCGCCTGCGTGGCTCAGTTGGTTGAGTGTCCGACTTGATTTCACCTCAGGTCACGATCCCAGGGTTGTGGAACTGAGCCCTGCATAAGGCTCCACGCTCAGCATGGAGTCTCTCTCTCTCTCTCTCTCCCACTGACCCCTCCCCCACTCATGCTCTCCCTCTCTCTAAAAGAAAAAAGAAAAAGAGGGTGGGTGCCCGGCTGGGTCAGTCAATAGAGCATGTGACTCTTGATCTCAGGGTTGTGAGCTTGAGCCCCACATTGGGTACAGAGATTACTTAAAAGTAAAAGCTTTAAAAAAAAATCTTCAGCAGAGCCTGGTATGAGGTGGGTGCTCACATGCTCTGGTCAGCACATGGTTGCTGGGTGCCTATCATGTAGAAGTTGCTCCTTCAGGCCCTGGCAGGGCCCCAGCCCTCAGCAGGTGACCAGGGCAGGGCCTGCAAATCACAGGGAAAGAAAGAGGCAGAAGCCCAACAGGTCCTGGACTGCTGTGGCTGAGCTTCCCCGGGGGACTGCCGGAGTGAGCAGGCTGTGTCTGCTGCAATCCTGTCCCTTTCCTCCCCATGGAAGGAGTCAAGGCCAGAGGACAGCACCACAAGACATGCTGAAATTGGAGCCAGCACTGGTGTCTGGGAAATCAGAGGGATGTCAGACTGTCTCCGAGATAAAGGGGCCAAGAGAGGTGCTGGGGCCAGAGTTTAAGTCCTTCTTGACCAGCAGGAGGAGAAAACGTGGGAGGGAGCTGGGTGGTTTCTAGGAATAAATGCTGTCATGGTGAAAGAATGGAGAGCCAAATGGGGCAGAACATGCAGGAGGACTTGATGAGCTCTGAGGTCCAGGGAGCAGCACCTGGCCTCCCCGGGGCGGGAGAGGGGTGGGTGGGGGGGAAGTGGGAGGGGACAGTGGGGGAGGGATGCTCCAGGTGTGCTCGCTGACTGATCTCCCTCAACACTGGGAACCTCCGGTGAAGCAGGGTTGTTATCCAGCTTTTACACACTGACCTGCCCAGGGCCCCTGGGGTATCAAACATGAAGCCCAACCAGGTGGATGCACCAGCAACACCAGCTGGGACCCTGGGACCGTCTGGCTCTGCACAGCTTCTCGGAAGGTAGCAAAATGCATGTGTCTTTCTGTTGCAGCAACAACCGTGTCTCCATGGTGGGAGCCTTGAGCCTCAGCCTGGGCCTCCGGGTCAACCAGACACTAAGAATTCTTGTTGTGAGTGCTAGCCTGTTGGGGGAAGCCCCAGCATAGACCTGCCTGTATGTGACCACACAGATCTCCCCTGCTGCACCTCCCCACTCTAGTGGCAGTGGGGCATGAAATTTCTAGAGCCCAGGTGAGGGAGGGGGCCTCCTGGCTTCCTCCTGTGACCACTTCTTTCCCTTACCATTCCCTCACCCATCTCTGGCCTGAGCCTGGCACTTCTTCCAACTCCTCCCTTGTCCATTCTACCCGCACCCCCCTCGCCCCAGCAGTGTCACCCTCACCTCCCAGCTCTCCTTGCTCTTTCTCAGCCCACTGGGCCAACCCAGGTGTACCTTTGGCCATGCACAGACCTCCCTGAAGCCTTGTGTTACAGCAGGAGGTTCCCTTCCTTCAGGGTTGCCAGTCAGATAGGAAAACAGAGGATGCAATGGAGGGTGGAGCCCAAGAGGGCCACCGTGCTCAGAGGACAGTACTGCCAGGTCCAGGGAGGTATCAAGCCCTGCTTGGCTCTCAGCTCCATTGACTGGCAGAAGAGCCCCCCGTGGGCCCCTAGGTGACTCAGTCGGTTAAGCATCAGACTTTGGCTCAGGTCATGATCTCATGATTGTGAGTTCAAGCCTCACATCAGTCTCTCTGCTGTCAGTGCAAAGCCCACTTTAGATCTTCTGTCTCCTCCCTCTGCCCCTCCCCTGCTCATGCTCTCTCTCTCAAAAATAAACATTTAAAAAAGAAGAAGAAGAGCCCCCTGAAGCACTTCCATCCATGTTCCCCCTGCAGCCCAGACCTCTCTTAAGCTCTGGATCCCCATTTACAGCCACCTGCTGGATCATCCCCTGGATGTCCCAATGGGCCTAAAGCACAACCTGAAGGCATCCCTCTCTCTAAGGGCTGCCTCTTGGTGGTGGTGGGGGCTCCTCACCAAATCAGAAGCAGTGAGGAGAACCCCTCTCTTTGCCTTGCCTTCCATCCTTCATCTCACTTCCTGCAGGATGCTCGGGCTGCCTGCTCTTTCTTCTCGCTTCCCCTCAAGTTCTGTTAACCTGTGAGTTTCCCATCTCTGGCCCTTCCTTCTCACCTACCAGGTGATCTTTCTAAACCAGGAATAAGCTCCTGTACCTCCTTGCTTTAAACGTGTCAGCGTCTCCCCTCTGGATAAATCCAAGGTTAGTAGTATGTCATTTACAGCACAGTGGGCTCTGGCCTCTGCCATAACCCTCTGCTCATTCTCTCACCCCAAGCTGCTCTGGATTTTCTGTACATGGTGCAGTTTCTCCCCTTTATTTTGCTCCTCCTGCTCTTGCTGAAATACCCAGGTCTGCCTGCCTCACCTGTAAAACTCAGTGCAGGTGCCTAAGCTTCATCTCCCCAGAAGAGACAATGCACACTCTCAATGCACTTATCACACTGCATTTTCATGATGCTTCCTTTTCCCCTCCTCCCCGCGATGGGTGAATTCTTTAAAGGCAGACCTGTGCCTTGTGTGTCCGTATCTTTGTCACCCAACACAGATTTGGGCATATGGTGAGCGCTCAGGCCATGGATACTCCCTCCTCCTCTTCCCTAGCCTCACAGCCTCACCCAGGGTATTCTCTCAGTGCAAACAACTTCTTTTTATTTTATTTTATTTTATTTTATTTATTTTTATTTTATTTTACTTTTTAAATTTTTTAATGTTTTATTTATTTTTGAGAGAGAGAGAGAGACAGTGTGAGCAGCGGAGAGTAAGAGAGAGGTAGACACATTATCTGAAGACAGGCTCCAGGCTCTGAGCTAGCTGTCAGCACAGAGCCTGACGTGGGGCTTGAACCCACAACCATGAGATCATGACCTGAGCTGAAGCTGGACCCCCAACCAACTGAGCCACCCAGGCCCCAGAAACAACTTCTGGGCTGAGACAGTGGGGTTGTCCTGAGCCACTTGTCATCAAAGACAAAGAGTCCCTCCCTCCGTTTTGACTTGCTCCACCTCCAGCCTCCCTGGGCTCAGTTTTTCTCAACTGTGTTTCTCAGCTGTCCAGGAATCCCATGCAAGGTGGAGGCTGCTTTGGAGTTCTAAAGTCTGTCCGGGATAACCCAGTGTCTGCCCTAGAACTGCTGGATTTCTCTGTAAGAACTTTTCATAAATCTCATCTGTGATTCTTCCAACAGCCCCATGAGTTCTCATTTAGAAGAAGAAAGTAGAATTAGAGAAATGAGTGTCCTGCCCAGGTACTTAGTGTGGCCAAGTCTGAGTTCTACTCCAGACCTGAATGGAGGGTCACAATGCCACTGCGGCTTTATTTCCACTCCTGAATGGGGGATACCACTGCAGTCTCACCTCTGACCCCTCCATGGGTCCTTCATTGGCTGAGAGAGAACTGGCTCAAAGGACACAAAGCTCACTGTTCACTGATGTTTGGATTTGCAGGTTCAGTACTTACAAGCGCCCCCACCTCACCCTTTGGCCTATTCTGCCTACAGGTGAATGAATATTGGTGCTGGAAAATTCACTTGTGTGACTTTGAGGGAGATTAAGACTGCTTTTCATTTAGTTGTGCTTTTCTTGGGGGGACGGGGCAAAGGGAGAGTGAGAGAGAGAGAGAGAGAGAGAGAGAGAGAGAGAGAGAGAGAGAGAGAGGAGACTCTATGCTGAGCATGGAGTCTGGCCCAGGACTTGATCCCATGACCCTGGGATCATGACCTGAGCTGAAATCAAGAGCAAGATGCTCAACCAACTGAGGAACCCAGGCATCTCAATTGTGCCTTGTTAATATAGAAAATTCAGGGCACCTGGATGGCTCCGTTGGTTAAGTGTCTGACTCTTGCTTTTGGCTCAGGTCATGCTCTCACAATTCATGAGATCAAGCCCCATGTTGAGCTCTGTACTGATAGGAGGGAGCCTGTTTGGGGTTCTCTCTCTCTCCCTCTGTCTTCCCCTCCCCTGCTCGCTCTCTTTCTCTCTCTCAAAATAAATAAATAAATAAACTTAAAATATATAGAAAATCATATAAGCAGTTAAACATTGAGCAGAGAATTTCCAAATACAAGTTATTAAAAGTCTAGTCATAAATCACTGCTTCTTCTAATCCTGGTTTATTTAAAACCAGATTTGAGTCAAAGCCTTTCTAGAGATGTTTTTACAGTTCTAATCTAATCCTTCAGGTGTGGGACAAATGATGCTTCCTCCTTCTTATTGCCTATTACTTCCTTATTGCTTCCTTCCGCTGCCCAGTTTCTACAGCTCCAAAGCCAGAGATTAGCATGCCTTAACCATGTTCCTCCTGCTCTGAGAATTCCTGTCGGCACTGGATTCCATCATTAAAAAAAAAGGAATTATATATGAAACTGTTCTGCAAAAATACATGCTTAGTCAATATAATGCATGGTTATTAGCAGAAGCTTTTAGTGTAATGGAAACACCAGACTTCGGAATCAGGCCTGGGACCAAATCCTGAGTCCATCAACATGGGATCTTCTGAATTGGAGAGCAACATTTGTCTAGATGCAATGTTCCATTTTCCTACTCCTTAACTGTTATTAGTTTAATCTCCCTAGCCTAGATCTTCTCTTCAGTTTTTCTAAATCCTTACAGTTCGTGTAAAACCCTTCTTGGGGCTCAGCCTTGTCTTCATGTGAAATGGGGCTAAAATCTACCACCAGGGACATTGTGCAGAGGGGATGAGATAGCCTGTGTAGGGAAAGACGCCATTGGTGCTAGTGTTCTTCCCCTCACTCCCCATGCTTTTCATTTGTTATTGAGGAATAACGTTTATGCTGAAAAATGCCCGTGGATTAGGGGTGTGCATGTCCACAAACAGCACACATCTATGCAATAGTCCCCAGATCAAGAAATCACGCAGGCTCCAAAGAGCTCCCCTGGAGCCCCTTCCCTTCTCTATTTTAATAGTTTGGGGATTACTGACATTTTCATCTATAGGAGGGAATCTGCCCTAAAGATTTTCTTCAAAACCTTGTGTGTACAAGTAAAAAACAGTGAAGTTCTCAGAACGTGATAATGGACTGCCTTGTAATGGGTTTCTCCTCAGGGTATCCAAGTGGACAGAGAGTTTGATGACCTCGCTAGCTCCGTGAAGGTCATTCTTCCAGCACTCCATATAAAGACTGCTGCCCACAGAGTGGAGTACAAAAAAGAGTTGCCTCCAGTCTTCACCCCATCCCTACCGGCGTCCGTCCCTAAGTGACCATGGCGTGTGGCTTCCTCATCTCACATTGGCCATCCCACCTTCCGTGTGGAGAGTTCTTGGCCTTATGATGCTTTATTACCACTTGAGTCTGCAGTGAGTCCCTATGTCAGCTAGGTGGTAAGTCCTGTGGAGACTGTCTTCATGATGACTCAGACACTTGTCCCCTCCTCTCCATCCCATGGCTTCTGTTAATGCAGAGCCTTGGCCTTCTTTGGCTCACACTAATTTGTGTAACATGAACTATGTTACTATGTAGCTATGTGCGACAGGTTGAGCTGGGTATGGGGTCCAAGATGTCCAAAGTTCCTGCCTTGATGACCTCAAGAGACCATGAAAATATAAGGTGCGACTGGCATTCCCAAACTCAACTTCCCAGAGTGAAGCTGACACAACTTTTTGGGAAGGTTTTATGTACCAAGAGCTTAAAACTGCCTGTGCCCATTGATTCAATGGTCTGACTCTTCAGAAATAACCAGAGATGCATAAAAATATTGATTCCCAGGGTTGCTTGAGTGGCTCAGTCAGTTAAGCCCCTGACTTCAGCTCAGGTCATGATCTTGCAGTTCGTGAGTTCAAGGTCATGTGCTGACAGCTCAGAGCCTGGAGCCTGCTTCGGGTTCTATGTCTCTCTCTCTCCCTGCTCCTCCCCTACTCATGCTCTCTTTCTCCTTCAAAAATAAACATTTAAAAATGTTTCACAAAAAATATTGACGCCCAAAGATGTTCACTGAAATGCTGTTTATAATATGAAAATTGGAAATAATCTAAATGCCCAATAACAGGGGATTGGTCAACTAAGATTTGGAACTCTGCAAACAGTAAAAGCCAAGTGTTCAAAGAACATTGAACAATTTAACAGTTAATGAAAATGCACATGATTAATGTTCAGTGAGAAAATCAGGATTGAAAAAAAATCACATGGTTTGTCTGACAGTTCCTCAAAAGGTTGAACCTGTAGTTTATCATAGACCCAGCAATTCCGGTCATAAAGAAATGAAAACATGTGCTCACAGCAGCTTTATTCATAATATCCACAAAGTACAAATGTCCACCAACTGATGAGTGGATAAATAAAATATGGTAGAGAGGCACGTGGGTGGCACAGTCAATTGAGCATCTGGCTTTTGATTTCAGCTCAGGTCATGAGCTCACGAAACTTGGGATGGAGCCCTGCATCAGGCCCTGCTGTATGTTGGTGAAGCAGAGCCTGCTTCGGAGTCTCTCTCTCTCCCTCTCTTTTCCCCTCCCTTGCTCTTTCTCTTTCTCTCAAAAGAAATAAAATAAATATTAAGAAATAAAATAAAATATGGTATACCCATACAATGGAATATTATCTGGCCATAAAAAGAAATGAAATTTGAGGTGCTGATGGCATTCTAAAATTGCGTGGGTAATGGCTGCACACCGCTGTGAATAGGCCAAAGGCAATTGGACACTTTAAATAGGTGAATTTTATGGTATGTGAATTGTAGCTCAATAAAGCTGTTTACAAAAACAGGAGTGAAGGATCGTGCTACTATAGGAATGTATCGTGTAATAGGAGGAATGTGTCATGCTACAACATGAACGAACCTTGAAAACATGATGCTGTGTGAAAGAAGCCATTCACAGAAGACCGCATATTGTATAATTCTGTTTATATGAAATGTCCAGAATAGGCAAATCTATCGAGACAGAAAGTAGATTAGAAGTTCCCCAGGGCTGGGGCGCCTGTGTGGCTCAGTGGGTCAAGCATCTGACTCTTGATTTCAGCTGATTGTGATCCCAGCTCTGTGTCTGGCTCTGTGCTGAGCATGGAGCCTGCTTGGGATTCTCTTGCTCACTCACTCTGCTCCTGGTCACTCACACACACACTCTCTCTCTCTCTAAAATAAAATTTAAAAAAAGAATTTGTCTAGGACTAGAGAGATGGGAGGGACTGGAGGTTGGCAGTGAAAGGGCATGGGTTTCTTGTGGAGATGATAAAAATGTTCTAAAATGGATTTTGATGAAGGGCCTGGGTGGCTCAGTGAGTTATGCGTCCAACTCTTGATTTACTTTGGTTCAAGTCCCGCTTCAGGCTCCACACTTATAGTGTGAAGCCTGCTTGAGATTCTCTCTCTCCCTCCCTCTCTCTCTCTCTCTCTCTCTCTCTCTCTCTCTCTCTCTCTCTCTGTGCCTCCACTCTCATGCTCTCTCAAAATAAATAAATTAATAAACTTAAATAAGTCACCTACTCTAACTTTTAAAATGGATTGTGGTGACGGTAGCCCAACGTTGTGAACATACTATACACCACTTTAAATGGGTGAATTGTGGGGTGCATGGCTGGCTCGCTTGGCAGAGCATGTGACTCAATCTCAGGGTTGTGGGTTTGAGCCTCACATTGGGTGTAGAGACTGCTTAAAAACAAAAAAAGTCTTTTTTTTTAAATGAGTGAATTGTAAGGCATGTGAATTACATCTCAAAAAACCTGTTACTAAAACAAAAAAATCATTGTTGGATCCAAAATGTGTACAAATCATGTATAAGTGTATATACACAGGGGAGAAAAGACTTTGTTTAGCATAAGGAGTGGTTTTGGGGATGATTTTTATTTTCTTTATATTATTCTTCATTTCCTACACTTTCTACACTGAATGTGTTACTTTTAAAACCAGAAAAAAAACATGTGATACAGGCTACAATTTGGTTATGTATGTGGGATGATTGGAGCCATGAGGAAGGAGGAGGGTGCTATAGACTGAATTGGGTCCCCCTGCCAAATTCCTACGTTGAAGCCCTAACCCCCAATGCGACTGTATTTGGAAATAGGTAACTGAGGTTAAATGGGGTCATAAAGGTGCGGCCCTGATCTGATAGGGTTAGTGTCCTTATAAGAAGAGACACCGAGAGCTTGCCCTCTCCTCCCACTGCTGTAGGCAGACACAGCAAGAAGGGAGCCTTCGCGAATCAGGAAGAGAGCCCTCACTAGAAACCAGCCCTTCCAGAATCTGACCTTATACTTCTAGCCTTTAGAAGTGTGAGGAAATAAACTTCTGTTACTTACACTACCCAGTCCATGGTGTTCTGTTATGGCAGATGACCTAAGATAGAAGGATTTGCTCTCTCGGACAGAAGAAGCAGGGAGGGTTTCTCCTGGTTTCCCTGGCTCTCCGTTGACCTCCTTCAATCCCCCTCCTCCCTGCTGTCAAAGCTGTCTTTCTCAGGACTGACCTAACCATACTATCCAAATGTTCCGAAGGCCTACAGAGTAATTCTAGCTCCTCGATGGAATTCCATTCCAATGTTCCATTGCAGGAGCCGAGTTCCCTGCTCTTCTGTAAGGAGAAGTTAAGGGTCAGCTCCAACACGCTCTAGGGAATCACCAGAAAGGATGTTGCCTTCTGGTGATAAGCGGGGTGTTATGCCAGAATTCCTTACCCGGCTTTTCTCAGAAATAAATACACATTGGATCCTAAAGAAAGTTAAGTCAGTCTGGAAAAATCAGGTGACTGTACCAAAGTTCCCTAACTGCTCCAACCCAGCTCTTGGGGGGGGGGGGGCAGGAGGCTGGGGTATACCCTCCAACTCCCTTATCCCCAGAAACCCACTTCACATTAAAGAAGTAATCAAATCCTGCCTGTTTCCTGGATGCTGAATGGTAAAGGCCTTTCTACACTGGAAAAAGGGTGGACAAGAAAGCCTGTGTAGATTTGGCCTATGAAGCTGGCATCCAACTTGTTAGTTCAGATGAAAGAATGAACCATCTCCAAGCACAGCTGGACCTGCCAGGGAATGCTTAGGTCCAGGCTCAAGAGATACGAATGCTTACTTATTAAAAGGATCATGACCCCACTGGTTTACTCACAGAGGATGCAGTTAGTTTAGGTACTTAAAAGCAGGTGATCAGCACTATCCCAAGCACACAATCACCAGATGTACCTAATGAAATCTCTAATATAAGAAATAAGTTTTTCAGATTCCAAGTCTCTTGAGATAGAACACACGTCCATGGATGAGATGAAGCCACGTGAAGTAACAAAGTAACATCTGTGAACGTGACTTCATGAGCCTCCAATCAACGGCATCTGCCTTCTCAGGAGACCGCTGCCCCCAAATTTCCCCGTAAAACCCCACACTTCTAAGCCATCAAGGAGTTTGGGACTTTGAGCACTGGTTTTACGTTATCCTGGGTGGTGCCACACCAATGAATAGCCTATATTCAAGGCAAAATCTTGGTGCAAGTCTTTTATTGGCTTGCGCGGGATAGGGGAACAGCTCTACTTTGGTTAGGTTACGGGTAGATGGCAGGCAGGCCTCCGAGAGGGGGGTCTCATTTGCAAAGACCTAAATCATGAGCAGACAGGTGAGTGTGCCTGGGACTCCAAGCAAGAAGGCGGGACAAGCTTGACGTGAAGCCACACGCACACTGAGCGCTTACATGGACAAAAACGTGCTATGTCCCACGCAGGGGAAGCGTGACCACTCCCACCTCACATCCCAGCGTGCACCGGAATGCTCCGCTTTTGGCTAAGCCACAGCCTTCCCGCCAAAGCCACATTCAATCAGAAAGCACCATACTACACAAATCAGGCAACATCCAATCAGAAGTGGTATTCCAGGCCTAGGTCTGCCCCGAGGCACCGAGGACCAATGGGCTCCTGACAACGGCGGGCCAATCCTGGGCTGTGTGCACAGCGCAGCTGCGTCTGTTGGGCGCGTGGCGTTTGTAACGGCGGTTGAGGTCAAGTAGTGGCATTGAGCAGTAGCTGAGCTCACCATGGTAAGGCCCCGAGTCCCAGCCCTCATTGATGGGACCCTGGCCACCCTCGCTGCGAGGAGGCCCAGGCGGGAGGGAGGATGAAGCCCGCCTCGTGAGGCCTCTGGGTGGGGCAAGACTGGGACAAATCCTAGGACTGGGGCTTCGTGGGGCGGGCGTCAGGGGGCTGGGATTGGCTCGGGAGGCCCAGAGCTGCCCAGACGAACAGATGGTCGTCCTCTTGCTTCTTCTCTGGGTGTGTGAACCCCGAGAGCAGCGGCGACCTGCATTGTGGTAGTGCCCGGGGTTAACGAGAGTCGGCAGGTGAAGATGGCTCTTCGAAAGCTGTGCCTTTATGAGCCAGGTTGGCAGCCAAGTGGCCTTGACTCAGTCTCTGAGAACAGCCGTGTTGGTTTCCTGAAGCCTGGAAGGTGGTTCTCGAACGTTGACATCCCTATAGTATTTATGTATTTTATTTTTTTTTAATGTATGTTTATTTTTGAGAGAGAGAGTGCAAGGGGGGAGGAGCTGAGAGAGAGGGAGTCAGAATCCCAAGCAAGCTCCAGGCTCTAGGCTCTGACTGTCAGCACCAGAGCCGGACGTGGGGCTGGAACCCATGAACCGTGGGATTATGACCTGAACTAAAGTCCCACACTTAACCAATTGAGCCACCCCAGGTGCCCCTACAGTATTTATTTTTATAGAGTTTGTTTTGAGAGAGAGAGAAAGAACACAGTGGGGGAGAGGGGGAGAGAGAATCCCAAGCAGGCTCTGCACTGTGAGCACCAGCCAGATGCAAAGCAGGGACTCACAAACCATGAGATCATGACCTGATGGGAAATTAAAAAAAAAATCATGCTTAACCATTTGAGCCACCCAGGCTCGACATGGTCATCTCTACAGTGTCACAAATTAGGACTCTAAAAAGCCTTTGTTTATATGGCTTATCTCCATAGGCATTTGTCATGTGAGAAATTAAAAACAAGAAACTTTACAAAGATTTATTTACTTTAAGGCAACACACGTTAACATAAATACCAGATATCCAAGGTGAAATAGCCATAGTTTGTCGGCTCTTTCAAGGAAAATAACATTACATGAGAAAAGCAGCTAATTCAGCTGGCAACTCAAAGCACACCGTGCTGTTTCTTAAAACAGCTATATTCCAGCAGGTGCACAAGTGCTCTGTGGATACTTCTGTTTTGTTACAGTACTTGAGGGTGAAGGTTTTATAAGATAATCATTTTTTGCTTCATCATGAATATTCTGAAATGAAATTGATGTCTAGTTGTTGTTGTTCTTTTTACTGTATGTGCATAAGGACAAAGAATCTAATGAACACTGGTATAGGTTGGTGCCACTACCTTGATTTGTGCTAGGGCATTAGCAGTTTTACCCACTTTTTTTTTAAGTTTATTGTTTTGAGAGAGATCCACGAGAGAATCCCAAGCAGGTTCCACACTGTCAGCGCAGAGCCCAATGCGGGGCTTAAACTCATAAAGGGTAAGATTGTGACCTGAGCTGAAGTTGACGCTTAACTGACTGAGCAACCCAAACGCCCCAGTTTTACCCACTTTTGGTTATGCACCATCCGTGCAAATGTGAACACAATGAAAAGGGCTGGTCACCTCAGTCCTACTGTGAAGTTGCTTTAATTTCCATGTACCCTAAAGAGATCTGGATCTCTAGTGGCCTGAGAAGGTCAGTGATTACTTTGAGGACTGCCACTGGGTAGGGAATCAGTAGAAACAATTGATAGGAGGAAGGACAACTTTATTATAAAGTAAAGGAATGAGGAGAGCAGAAAGGTCTGTATATTTGCTGTCTGGAAGTTGAGGCTTCTGAGAATGTAGGGAACAAAGTGATTTGCTAAGAATATGAAGAGCGCAGTTGGGCTGGAGCTTGAAAAGAAAGAAGCTGAACATAAGGCTGAGTAAAGAAAGATAAAATCTTAATGATCCAGGTGAGGTTGGCGATGAATTTTTAATGGCTTTCTATTGAAAGCTAGGAACGATTTTTCTGACTGCGTTTCATTAGTTTGATTGGATAATCAAATGGAAGTGGCCTTGCAGATCATGTAGCACACTAGCCCCCGTTTTGTAAAAGCAGAAACAGGGATTTTTGCAGGGTACAGAGCTTACTGTGATCATACTAGGGTTGAGTCCATAGAAAACCAAATCAGGCTGTGAAGTATATAGGCTGCCTGGATTTAAGTAAGGCTAAGTGAAAAACACTGGTCTGTAAGTAGTGTGATTGGGTGGATTGCATAAGACTTCCCAGAGGGTTGATGAATTTCTTCTCTGAAGGAGTGTATTCCTTGTCATTGGAGTTCTTTCTGGAACTGAATACTCCCTTCTGTGATGAATTCTTGGGGGTGTTGTGGCATTGTGTGAATCTCTCCGCTCCTAATTTCAGATTTGGTGCTTATGTAATTAAAAACGGGACTTCAGTGGCACCTGGGTGGCTCAGTTCCTTAAGCATCCAACTTCAGCTTAGGTCATAATCTCACAGTCCGTCGTTTGAGCCCCGAGACAGGCTCTGTGCTGACAGCTCAGAGCCTGCAGCCTGCTTCAGACTCTGTCTCCCTCTCTCTCTGCCCCTCCCCTGCTCATGCTCTGTCTCTCTGTCTCTCAATAGTAAACATTAAAAAATTATTAAAAATAAATGCCAAACTTAAAAAAAATGGGACCTCCAAGTGCTGGGTTTTGTATATTAGGATTTAGGGTAGGTGGGGCACCGTGAATTTCATTTGATCTCTTCTATGTATTTGTAAGGATAACATGTCTAAGATAGAAAAGTGATTAATGACTGTACAGATATGTTAATGGCAGGAAAGCTATGATACAGTCAAAATAGGTACTTGGAGTCTAAGGAAACTACCAAAGGACAGTGCAGTGTTGTAGCATTTGTGATGTCTGGTAACCATTAACTCCTAGCCTTGAGGTGAAAGGAGGGAGTGGTTACTAGAAGTTGAGAAGATAGCTTTATAAAGAACACTGAGCACTAAAAGTTTGTGGCCTTGATAAACAATTTCAGGGAGCCCATGACAGTCTCGCAGGGAGGAAGCACCCTGACCTCACTGGCCACTAACCTCCCAGTCTCTTGCTGATGCCTGCCATGGCTAATGCAAACAGAAGCCAGATGCAAGGAAGCCCCTTTAATGCAGTCCAGATGGGTCAGCCTCCCTGAGCACAGCCCTGGATAGAGAAAATAGAGGGTCGATGTAGGTAGGCAGATGGAAGACACACATATGGAAACCACGGGCACCTGGGCCATGGTGACCTGTGTCCAAATTCACATTTCCTTCCCTGAGTCTATTACCTGTTACATTATCCTTGGGTAGGACACCATCAGAAACTAAGAGCTATATTCTCTTTAGAGAATAACTGTGGCTAGACATATGTGGAGATTACTATTGACATTACACGTATGGTAGCAAACACTTTTGTGTAGGGTCTGAGTCCAGCTCTTAGTGGCTAGGGTGGTTTAGAGCACCTCAGGTTTCATAGGAACAGAATATAAGCCTTCTGGGAAAGATCTGGAAAAGGCGTAGACACTGAAATACATTTATATACACACATATATATACACATATATATGTACACATATACATATATGTAAAATTATGTTTTACATGCCATTTAGCATTGGTTCCCTTGAAGATAAGGGGATCTGAACCTTTATGACCTTTATGTTCTGGTTCCCAGCGCGAGTGCATCTCTATCCACGTCGGGCAGGCAGGTGTCCAGATCGGCAATGCCTGCTGGGAACTGTACTGCCTTGAACATGGAATTCAGCCCGATGGTCAGATGCCAAGTGACAAAACCATCGGCGGTGGGGATGACTCGTTCAACACGTTCTTCAGCGAGACTGGGGCTGGCAAGCATGTGCCCAGAGCGGTGTTTGTGGACCTGGAGCCCACCGTGGTCGGTAGGTACTCAGGCACCTGGGCGGCCTTCCTGGGAGAGTGGGAGAGCCTCCCTGAAGCCCCGTGCACGCCCCCTGTGCTCCTTTCAATCCTTTGTGCAGAAAGGACGGGATGTACAAGTACATACCTGTGGTATATCAGGTGAGAAACTGAAGGGTTCGTGCTTAAAGCGTCCATGGGACTGAGGCCCCAAAGTTCGGAGACCCTGATGTACAGGAAGAAGATAGGCTGGTAATGGATTCACTCCCGGCCGCCCCAGCCCCAGGCAGGTGGTTGTGTAGACTCTACCTGCAGGGTGCCCAGGCACTGGTCCCGCCTTAGTGCTGCGCATGCCATAATGCTGCTGCGTGGGAATCTTGACCTGCACCTGACATAGAAAGGTAGGTAGAGAACATTCGTTGGGTTCCTCCAGATTAGAAGCCTGAGGTGGTTGCCAGGGAGAGCTGCAAAGA